>SEYY01021680.1:85000-97520 GCA_009176605.1 Armadillidium nasatum
AACTTCGTTCGTAATAATATTTTATAAATTCTAAATTAAAAACGAACATAATACTTAATTATCCAAAATTAATATAACTGCAAAATTCAAAACGTACTCAAAGGAGAAATTTCAGCATCAATTTTTACTTTAAAAAAAAAAAAAAAAAAAAAAAAAAAAAAAAAAAAAAAAAACTCCATGAAACGTATTTTTAAATTTTATATGTCCGAAATTAAGGAACAATAAAGAAACCAAATAAATAAATAATTAAATACTGCTGTAAAACGATTTATATAAGTTAGAGCTTTAAACCGAATTTTTTTAGGATTTTGAAGACTATCTTGAAAAATTAATTAGTAAAGCATTTAAAGGCCATAGAACAAAAATGACCCAACTAATTCAAATTGTGTGTGTGTGTGTTTTTTTTTATTTTATGAACGCACGATGTTCATATACCATAAAAACTATAAATATAACACTAAAAGTGCTTAGTAAGATTTTAATGAATAGCATTGCATTCTATCTATCTTGATTATAACAACTTTTATTGCTACTTGTGCGTTTTTTTTACGCTTACTAAGCTTTTCAGTATCAAGATGCAAGAGTGCAAGATACTTGTTATTAAAGAGTTATTCATCAATCAAACTAGAGAGAAATTTATTTTTGAACAAATTCTTTGAAGAAATTATTATTACATAGAAAGAACTAAGCCAGCAGAAATTCCAAGTAAGAGACAAATTTCACTCAAATTTGAAGGTTAATTTGAGGTTTTAAACTAACAAGTGATTTTAACATTCAACAAAACCATCAATACGATTACATTTCACATGAAAAAAGAAGATAAAAGAACGGCGCCACTTAAAATAAAAATTTTAAATTTGCATGTCGGACTAGTAATTTTTTACACCATCATTTGAGATTACAAATAGGTGAAGTAAAAAATTTATCTTTTTACCTATCTTTTAAAAATCATGAAAAGAGATTCAGTTAAATCTAGAAGTAGAATTTAGCATTTGTTTCTCAAAAGAATAAATTTAATAAACCAATAATTATAAATAAATTATTTTAAAAGCAGGTTTTGAGAAATGTTTCATATATTAATAAAGTGATCTATGTGCCATTTGGTATCATGACGTTTGACGTTTGACGCTTGGTATATACTCTATTTATTTTATTTAATTATTTTACATAAGGGGAGGGTCCAAGGTTAAAACCAGTTTTTTAATTTCTTAATTTCAAATTTACAGGGTCTATGCAATTCAACAATCTAAGAAAAACTTGATTTTTGATGTATAACAGGTTAATTGAATTCTCTGATAGAGGGGGTCATGCCCCCCCCCTCCTCGAAAAAAAATTTTCTGTGAACCTTAAAAGTTTGAGGATCCCTGCAATAAAGAAATGATTTTTTTAAATTTTACACAATTTTAGTGGTTTAATACATAATTAAACCAAATATCTTGTCACCTAAAACCAAATAAACTATCATTACGTGTCGGTATTACCTGAATATTTGAAGTTTTTTGGGCCATTTTTAAATTTCCTTAAAAAAAAAAAAATAAATTAAATCTTAATAAAAATTGTAACCAATCAAAGCATTCCAAAAAATAAAAATCTTTTAGAATTGTTTTCTGTATTTATTTTATTGCAGCTTGGAATTACTTAGACTTCAAATATACTTTTAATTGCAAAAGGAAAAAAAAACTAAAAAGCTGAATAAATTTACTTGTACAAAAAATTTTATAAAAGAAAAAATTTTGAAAATGAAAATAACTGTTTTTGTTTCACCAATTTTCATTTTTATTGTAGAATTAGAAATAAATGGGAGAGATATCATTAGTAATAATAATAATAATAATAATAATAATAATAATAATAATAATAATAATAATAATAATAATAATAATAATAATAATAATAATAATAATTGAGTCATTTTTTTTTTTTGAATATCTAATTTTTTCCTATTTAAATGTGAAGATAACCTAAATAGATTAATTAATTAAAGTTTTAATTATTTTGCTATTTTTATTCTAATATCGAATTTTTTTCACTAAGAATTTGAAAACAAATTTTTGTCTTAATTAAGAGCTTTAATAGTTTTTTTATTTTTTAAAAAAAGTAATAATGATAATAATAATAATAATAATAATAATAATAATAATAATAATAATAATAATAATAATAATAATAATAATAATAATAATATATAATAATAATAATATGATAATAAATTTTAGTACTACTGCTATTGATAATATGCAACCCTTATTATTGTTATTATTATTATTATTATTATTATTATTATTATTATTATTATTATTATTATTATTATTATTATTATTATTATTATTATTATTATTATATTATTATTATTTATAATTATTATTTTTAGAATTATTATTTTTTATTATTATTATTATTATTATTATTATTATTATTAATTATTATATAATAATATAATAATAATAATAATAATAATAATAATAATAATAATAATAATAATAATAATAATAATAATAATAATAATAATAATAATAAATAAATTTTGAAAGGACTTTGCTTTAATTAAATTCATTGCATAGTGACACAAAATAGTGAATAAAGAAGAAAATTTAAAAGATCACATTTTTTAATCCTTGGAGAACAATGATGTTCAAGCCTGAGAAGTGAGAACAATGTTGTTCAGTTCTGAGAAGGAATCCCATAGAAAGACTATGTGACTTGTCTCGAAGAAAGTCTTCTACTACAGAAGAATAAAAGGAATTTTTTGTGAATACCGGTATAAGTCACAAATGAAATATCGATTATGAAGAAGGAAAAACTCTCTTACAAATACACTGAGACCGTAAAGTATTTTTCTTCAAAAGAACTTCTATTCTTGAAAGTTCTTTATATTAATAAAGACTCTTCAAGAATCTTTTTCAAAATGAAATGAAGATATAATAAAATATAAGGCAAAGTGCTATTTAATATAAAAATTCAAGTAAACATATGTTTTCCATGCCTTGGATTTACCAAGATCGATTTAGCTAGCTTAATAACATATTCTATTTGGAAATGGAGATTAAGAAAAGGTTAGGAAAGTTTAGGTTTTTAATTTCAAATATCAAAAATATATTTTTTTTTAGTCTTTCAGCGAAGATAAATTAATTTGTTCTTCCGGAAAAGTCACTGGCACATAAATCAGGATTCTCACAAGAGGAAAGAGAACAACATTTGAAAAGGAGTAAGAAAAGAGTATCAAAACAGAATCATCTCCAAGACTCTCGACTGGAAATAGGTATAAAGATCTTTGTAAAGTGCTTTTAATTATAATATATAGAAAACATTTCAGCATAATATTTCTTATAGATTAATAGAACTGTAAATTAATCATGCGAATACTGAAAGATGACTTTCCACTGTATTTTTTGTTTTTTTTATTTTTTTTTTTTTTTTTTTTTTTAAAAAAAAAAAATTATATATATATATATATATATATATATATATATATATATATATATATATATATATATATATATATATATATATATATATATATATATATATATATATATATATATATATATATATATATATATATATATATATATATATATGAACTAACGTTCATATATTAAATTTTTACTATGGATATAAGAACATGAATATTTAGTATTTCTTCATTGCAGGCCTAGTAGAAAGGTGTTAAATTTGAGACGGTAATTCCTTAAGGCATCATCTCTGCAGATATTAATCGGAACGTAAGCAGAATAATGCTAAAATTTGTCAGTTTTTGTTGAAGGAAAAGAATATGGAATGTAAGCTTTCAAGTCACAAAAAAAATCAGAGTTTTATCTGCACATTTCGAGGGACTTTTCCCACTGAGGCAGTAGTCATTCCAGGGAAAACTAAAGAAGTATACTTCTTTAATAATAATAATAATAATAATAATAATAATAATAATAATAATAATAATAATAATAATAAATATTAATAATAAATAATAATAATAAAATAATAATAATAATAATAATAATAATAATAATAATAATAATAATAATAATAATAATAATAATAATAATAATAATAATAATAATAATAATAATAATAATAATAATAAAATAATAATAATAATAATAATAATATAATTAAAATGTAATTTTTTAAAAATGCTACTAATTCTAAATAAAATAAAAAATTTCTATCTTCGTTTAACAAAAATAATGTCAAGCCTTATAGAAGTCGTTAGTTTTTATAAAGTCAAAGGAAAATAGATATATTTTTACTATCTTACATTTTTTTATTTTATATTTTAGTTTTCAAAATGTTGGTAAATTATGTATAGAACATTTCACAACATCCTCATCTTTTTCAGAGATCGTCGCGTCTCTCCACGTTCACAAGGGCACAAGGCCGCAAGTTCTCAAATCCGGACTCAAAATTGAACTTCAGGAAGTTGAGGAGATACAGAAGTTTTATAGAAGCTGCCCAACCCTGATATATATATATATATATATATATATATATATATATATATATATATATATATATATATATATATATATATATATATATATATATATATATATATATATATATATATATATATATATATATATATATATATATATATATATATATATATATATATATATATATATATATATATATATATATATATATATATATATATATATATATATATAATATATATATATATATATATATATATATATAATATAATATAAAAAAAAAAAAAAAAAAAATAAAAAAAAATATATAAATATATAAATATTTTAATTTTTATATTTAAGTAAACTCCATGTAGCCTCTATATTTTGGGTGTAAGGTGCAGTTTGAGGATCCACAAAATTTTTACTGGGGTTCAAAGTAAGATGTTTTAAAAAAATGTTTTTTTACGACAATTTTTGGGCTAAAAAATTTAAATTGGGTAATTATACCCAGCATTTGTCTAAGGGGGGCTATGCCCCCCGTACCCCCGACCCGTGAGTGATGATATTGTCGACTACTTTTCCATTTCTACGATTTGGGGTATTTTCCATTCCCTCAAAAGGACTTGTGCCTATATATATTATATAATATATATATATATATATAATATATATATATATATATTATATAATATATATATATATATATATATATATATATATATATAAAATATATATATATATATATATATATATATATATAAATAAGAGAACTGATGGCCAGGGACAGGTGGCATGCACATAAACCCTGCAGGTATGCACCGTCCCCTAGTTATATGCCACGATGTGTCAGGGTTACGGGGGTTCCCACTGTGGGGCACCACATTATCCCCATTATGTATAACTATGTGCTGTATATTAACAATGTTACTACTCGTTTTGTATGTTTCAGTTTTTTCCAATTGATGTTTGTTGTAGTGGTGCGTTAATTTTTCTTCTTCAGTTATATATATATATATATATATATATATATATATATATATATATATATATATATATATATATATATATATATATATATATATATATATATATATATATATATATATGCACCCTTGATTAGCCTACCAAATTTACCTATTTGTTTTTAAGGACAAATTATTCAACTTTAGAATTTTCCCACCATCCTATTTCATGTTTTCTCAGGTTCTTGAGTCTTTGAACAAATCCCAAGTCTGTATTTTAAACCTGATCCTTCAATTAGTAATTATTAATTAGCTTAATTAATTCCGTTGGCTTACATTTTTTAAATGCTTCAATTTCTTTAAATGTTCTGTTCTGAATATCACGAAAGTTGTACTGTAGATTTTCTGTATGACCGACATCACCTTATTATTTTTAATTTTGCAAAATTTCAATTAATTAATTAATAATTCAATTAAATATATTTTTGGCTTATGTTCTATATCTCTGTATCTGCAGATCCGATTTTGGTAAAATTTGTACAGTTGACTCTTTGTATAGCATAGAACAACTTATTATACTTACCTATTAATTTTTTTAATTAGTTAATTAATTAATTAAATTATGTATTTTAATTAAACATTACGTAATGTTATGCAATCTTTAATTAATTATACGTAATATTTTTTGCCACATAGCTTCCCGTCATTTTTGTTTCCAAAACATTGATAAATAACTTTTCACTAAAAGTGAAAATTTGTAAAACAAATAACGGTGTTTCTATGTATTTTCACACCATTTTCTTCACATCATTTGGTTTGTTTTTCTTAAGTAGTTTTTTTTCATATTAATCTCTAATTAATTAAAATTCGATTTGATTAATTATAATTATTCAAATCTGGCACGTCAAAGGTGGGTACTTGGCATTTTTTTCCCCTTTAAAAGTGGCGGAGCGGCCTTTTTCCGCCAGTTGTTTCTTGAATTTATATACGTATCGGAAGGTTCTGCCCATCCTCCCTTGTTCCATCTGAAGGGACCTTCTCGTATAAAAATTTCACATTTTATTTCAGCTGTGTGTGTTTTACGTGCATATAAAGTAATAACACATGAGATATCTCTTTGAATTACACTTTGCATATATAATATATATATATATATATATATATATATATATATAATATATATATATATATATATATATATATATATATATATATATATATATATTTATTTCAGCTTAATTAATATTTCTATAAATTTTTCTGTACCATTATTTTTTAAGCATTATGAGCACATATACTGATATACCAAGTGAGACGTCTGATGATTTCGAAGTGATTCAATCTGTATCTGCAAAAACAAATCCACAAATAGAAACTGGACAATCAAGAAGTCTTTCATGTTACCATAAAATTTAAGGATCTTGATTCATGCTTTGAACAAAACATTTCTGCGGGTAAAAAGAAGTGCAAAATTTGCCAACTAAAGTTATTACCAAAGCCATTTAATATGCGGAGACACCTGTCTAGATGCCATCCTGATATTTTTAAGAATATTGAATCTAAAAAAGGAAAAGGTCCCCCTTCGATTGAAAATTTTTTGCAATCTAAGCAGTCTTTAAAAAGAAAAAAGAGAAGTACAGAACAACTGCCTGAAAAAAGTCGCGAGGAAATTGATAAGGCATTAACCAAATGGATAGCTGCTGACTTACTACCTTTTAGATCAGTGGAATCGCCGGCTTTCAGGTAGGAATATATATATATATATATATATATATATATATATATATATATATATATATATATATATATATATATATATATATATATATATATATATATATATATATATATATATATATATATATATATATATATATATATATATATATTATATATATATATATATATATATATATATATATATATATGATGGATTTGTACGGTCTTTTTTTGTTTTATCTTGAAGTGAACTAGATCACGATTTAGTCTTCCGTTATAATCATTTTGGCACATAAGAATTATAATGTTATCACAAAGTTTCGCTGATAAATATTTAACAACTTTTTTTAATATATCAGAAAAATATTAATATATCAGATATTTTTAATTATTAAACCACTTAGATATTAAAGCACAAAAAACAAGTACCAAACTTATTATAATTATCTTATTAACGTGTATATTCTATATTGGTTCCATCCGGCTTGTTTCAAAATTCACTAAACCGAAAAATGACTCTGAGAATCATAGTCGCTAATTAAAAAGTAGTTTTCAAATAATATTTAAAGTAATATTCAAATTATTAAATCAATTAAAATAAAATACATTTACAGTAAAAGAAAATAAAATAAATTAAATTTTTTAAATATTTAAGATAATTATATAATATATATATATATATATATATATATATATATATATATATATATATATATATATATATATATATATATATATATATATATATATATATATATATATATATATATATAACAAATTTTTTATTGTAAATGAGCATTCTCAATAACAATTTATTTTATATATTATATATATATATATATATATATATATATATATATATATATATATATATATATATATATATATATATATATATATATATATATATATATACAACAAAACTATGTTTATTTATTGTAAATCAGCATTCTCAATAACAATTATTTTATCTCTATTTATTTAAAGGGAGCTTTTGAACTTACTGAATCCCGATTACGAGCCACCAACTCGCAAAGTTCTTGCAACATCTAAGTTGTCAGCTTTATACGACGAAATGTTTCAAACTATTAAAGAAGACATTGGAAAATGTGCATCATATAGCGTAACATTTGATATTTGGACATGTACGAAGAACCAAAATCAGTTTTTAGCTATTACTGGTCATTTTGTAAATGCTCAGTGGAATTTACAATCGTACTGCATAAGGATGTTTGCCATTTAATGAAGCGCATACAGGGCGAAAATAGTTTTTTTTCTGTTTAATAGCTGTATAAATTCTATGAACCTTAAACTTCCATCATTTGCGGTTACAGATAGTGGGACTAATGTTGTAAAGGCTTGCCAAAAAATGAACCTAGAAAGAATTTCTTGTATAGCACATACTATAAATTTGTGCTTTAGAACCAATAATATTCCAGAAATCAAGTCATGAATCTCCAGTACTCAATTTAATGGAAAAAATAAGAGCTATTGCTTCTATCTTTAAAAGATCACCGAAATTATGGAATGAATATAAGTCCATATATAAAACAGAAATGAAAACTAACATAGATCCCAATAAGATTCCAAGAGATTGTAGAACTCGTTGGAACAGCTCTTTTCCTATGATTGAGGAGGTAATTAAACAAAAAGAACCTCTTGAAATTGCAGCCTTAAAGTTGAAAACGCCTGTATTGGCGATAACACAAGAAGAAAAAGAAATGCTTCAAGATCTCTGTACACTTTTGCAGCCGTTCAAAGAGGCTTCTTTAATTTTATCTGGTAGCAAGTACCCTACTTCATCAATCATTTTTCCATCAGTTTTTGCAATTAGTTCTCAGATGAGCAAAGTACAAGTTGATGAGAGGTTGGTAGCTGAAAAAAATCAAATTCAACAAGAAGTAAACCAACGCCTAATTCCCTACTGTCGCAATGTTAATTGTTTAATAGCTACCTATTTAGATCCTAGATTTAAGAAAAAGATTTTTTCAGAAAATGATAAAGAATTAATCTATGAAGGGATATCATCGTTTTACACATCTGTTTGCAAAGAAAAGCCTTTTCCAGAAGAAGAGAGCAATCCTTAAAAAAAAGAAGAGACAGTGAAAGAATATTTAAGACCTCAGCTGAAACTTTTAAAAGCCTAATGGTTAGCCACAGCAGCAGTGATGAAGAAGAAATGACCAAAATTTCGGCTTTAAACAGTGAGTTAGAATTATACAACAGCTTTAAGTATGAAAGAAAAGACCGAAATGGATCTTCATTCTAAACCCGCTGGAGTTTTGGAAAAAACACACAAATTTATTTCCGATTCTTAGTGATGTGGCTAAAACATTTTTAGCCATTCCGGCAACATCTGTAGAAAGCGAAAGAATGTTTTCAAAAGCAGGGGATCTAATATCTGACAGAAGAACAAGACTTAGCTCCAAAAATGTAGAAAAAATAATATTTGTAAACAGAAATTTGGAAGCTATTGGGCATTTATAAGTATATTATATATATATATATATATATATATATATATATATATATATATATATATATATATATATATATATATATATATATATATATATATATAATATATATATATATATATATATATATATATTACAGCCAGTATTAACATTATATTCCTGTGAACTATAATAAACTTTCTCATGTTCCTATGATTTAAAATTGAGCTTCAATTTGTGTATATTAAATTTTTTTTTATTTTTTTACTTTTAATGTATTTTTTGTATATGCAGTGTAGGATTTGCTTCTAGTAATAAAGGTATTGTAAAAACATTTTTCGTTTTAAATCCAATTTTTCTCCAATGTCAACATAACAACAATCGGAAAAAGAAATATTTAAAAAATCTTTATAAATTTATCTAAAATCAATGATTTCAAAGAACAAAAGACAATCACTAATGAATTAATTTCTTTAAAATACGAACTTTGGCACAAATTATCATTCATTTTAGTTAGGTGGTTTAAAAGATTAATACATTTATTTCTAAATGATGCTGGATACTATATACCCTAGTTTATTTACCCTTTAAGAATGAAATAATTGCCACATTTAAACGTCACATTTCCTTAGGATAAAATAGTGTCTTTGAACTTTTTTTTTTTTTTTTTTTAAAGTAATTCTTTGAGCTTACCAAAGATCATATTTTAATTAAATAAAGGACAATAGGTATTATATAAAAAAAATGGTACTGCAAAAAGAATCAACAGAGCTCCTTAAAACTTGAGAAAACTCAGTTATTTTATATATATCCAGAGTTCGTCAAGATGCTCTTATATATAATTTGGTTTCATAGCACCATCATTACGAATGCCACTTAATTGCCCTTCTGTAAGATTGAACGTATAAGTGTTCGGAACAGTTGCTATAAATGATTTATCACCCAAGTACTTTCTTCTGTGCACAAGTTTAGAATATATTGTTTGAATTTGTTTCTAAGAATTGAAATGTGTTCATGGTTCTATATACCTCGTGAACACACCTTCTTTGCCAAAAATTTTCATTAGGTATAAAACAGTTAACAGTTTAATAAAGAAATCCAGCTTCACTACTTTTAAAATTTATTTATTTATTTTCAGTTTTTTACTTAATATAGCTAAACTTGTTTAATTCAGAATTACAAAAAAAATAAAAATATTCATCATCTTCATGAATATTCATCATTCATTCGTCTTTGAAACAAAGTAATTAAAATATTTGTTTTTTGAAATATTAGCATCTTGAACCGGAATTAATTTTTTTTTATATCGGTAGTTGCTCCTACATCGAATCTTATCCAGTAAAAGTTCATCCGTTACTCTTCTAAAAACGATACTCCAACCCATTATATATATATATATATATATATATATATATATATATATATATATATATATATATATATATATATATATATATTATATATATATATATTATATATATATATATATATATATATATATATATATATATATAATATATATATATATATATATATATATATATATATATATATATATATATATATATATATTACCCCTCAAAATTGTCACACTACGGCTGAAATAATTCGAGAAGGTTCTAAATATAGGAGCTTCATACAATTTTTTACGTTACGTGCATGTGAACAGGTATCCCGTACATACGTTTACTCTTAAGTTACAGCGATAGGAAGACGGTGTTATAAATAAGATGCCAATTGCCATAGAAATGTATGAATTGAGAAACAAACGAACTCCAATTGTGATTGGTTGTAGTTGTTAACCTTAATATATCACTGTCGCGGATTGGTAGTTTAATCGTTTACGGTAGTGGAAATAATCAGAAGATCTACCCGTCCCGTCATTTGTCACGTGATTAATGTGTGCAAATAGTAACATTGCAACAGAGGGCCACAGCCATAGTTACCTTGGACGTAGGTTCAACGTTGAACATACAAGTATCAGAAGAGTCGTACATCGGTGCTAGGAGACCAACGAATACCGTAGACGACAGGGGCAAGGCAGACCAAGCTCGACAATACCTCGTGAAGGCCGATTTATAAGGCTACTCACAGTGCGGGAGCATCTTCATAGCAGCAAGAAACCTCCAGAAACAGTTGGCGCAGTACATGGAAAACGTATAAGTGCTGATACGGTTCTCAGATGGCTTCGCATAAACGGGTTTCGGCCACAAAGGTCTGGAAGAGGGCCATTTCTCACGAAAGATCATCGTACAACGATATCCTTTGTCCATTGGCCATTTCGCCAGTAGGGACGTGTCCTATTTAAAGACGAGTCCAGATTCAATCTCCATAGTTCCGACTAACGTCAAAGGGTGTATCAGCAGCCCAACGGAAAATACGCAGCGTGTAAAATTAAAGGTTAGGTGCCATATGGTGGTGGGTTGGTCATAGTGTGGGGAGATATTTCTCTAACCGCCCGTACAAACCTCTGCATCCTTCGTGAAGGGTCCCTGACCGTCGAACAATAAATTACAAAAATCCTTGAACCTTATAAAATACCTTATACGCCATACATCGATTCGGGGTTCATCCTTATGAAAGAAAATACTTGGCATCCAGGTGTGCTCACGAGTAACCTACAGTAGTGAAGATTCAAATCGACAAGTTCCGAAGGTCTTCATAAATTTGGACCTAAATCCCATCGAGCATGTGTGAGAAATGTTGGAATGAGCACTATCGACAGCTCAACCCACTACCAATGACCCTGAATGAACTTCGGCAGACCAAAGTCGGCCTATGGAACGCAATCCTTTAGTATAATAGACGGAACATTATATTCCAGCATGGAATGATGATCCTAATCCATCATAACGTCTGAGAGGTGGTGATATATGGTAATGGAGAACCATCAACACATCCAATAAACAACCCATATACCTACAGGTTCATTCACGTTTTGCGCATTAAACCTCTGTCTCCATGTATA
>SEYY01021681.1:0-17500 GCA_009176605.1 Armadillidium nasatum
AACCAGTTACGAATCCTCAAACAACAAAATTATGTTCATTGTTGGGCATTGATGATCCGCTGAATAAAAATGGAACTTCTAATCAATCTTTAAATACAAATGTAAGCTTTGATTCAAATACCACAGCTGGTCCATTTAATAGGTCAGAAATGAATATTACAATGAATTCGTCACTTCAGACCACGTGTGAATCCATCAATCAATCTAATAATCCAGAAGAAGTAAGTATAGTGTTTAAATATTCTTACTAATACTATTTACTTTAAATTTTGGAAACAATGGTAGATATATAACAAGAAAAATATTTTATTAAAAATTTAAAAGTTTATAATATTTCGTTTTTTAAACAGGTTAACCTTAGTGATGGAGATGAACTCGAGTTTTGTAAGGAGGAGGATGAATCGGGAGATATTATCTTCGAGGTTCCTTGCATAACTTCCAGTAACACCGTTGGGGAGAAAATTAGTGATATTGATGTTTCACCAATTTTTACCAAAAGCTTGAGACCAAAAATATTTTCCTCTCCAATTTCTAGTTCTCCAAGGTAAGTCTCCCATTTTAAATTTTTTTGGTGTGTGGAATAAGAAAAAATTTGTTTCTATAAGTTTGTTTAATGTTATGGAAAATATATATTGTAGGGCAGTGTTTCTCAACCTTTTATACATTATCCCCCCTACTCACCAAAAGCCAAAACATAAAGTGAACAGCCTCACAATCCCCCAGAAAGTCAAAAAAAACATAGACCTCACACACCTTATGCAGATTGGGATATTTATCTCACGGCTGAGTAATAAATTTAAAATATTCACATCAATTGTACTGAAATAAAAAAATTTTAGTTGGTTTAATATTCATTCGAGGGGTGCCAAGCTCCGTTCTCTAAAACCTTTCCCTACAACTTGGTCTACTTCCTGTCGGCGAAGTCGCCGCGAGGAGGTTGTCTTGACTCGTTTCAAAATTGGCCACACGAATCTGACCCACGGCTACCTTATGTCCAGGGACAACCCGCCTTACTGTCTTTTTTGGCGTCTTTCTCCTCTTTCGGTCCACCATATTTTTATAGATTGTACAGCTATCTTAGACCTCAGACTTGAGTTCTTCCCTGATTTATGTTCCCTGCTTTATCCCGATCGCCTTCCTTACCTCTTGTCTGAATCACATCAATTTAATACTGTGTGCATCTTTGCTTTCCTCAGATCTCTGAATCTGTTCTTTAGGATTTGACCCTTTCATGACGAACTTCCCTTCCGTTTTGTCTAGTTGTTCCTGACGTCGATTCTCGACTCAGTATATCCGCTTTTTCGTGGGCTGTGGCTTCTCCTTAACACCTAAACAAAAAAAAATTTAAAGGGTACAAATTTCATGATAATTAATATTTGTTTCTCGAACTCCCACATATGTGATCGCTACCCCAAGGTTTGGAAACGCTGTTACAGGAGTATTTAGTGAATGACTTTTACATATTGTATTAATCATTTAGTTTTCTAATTTTTGGGGAACTTGAAGAAAATATTACCAAAATGTTAGTTTTCAGAAAGATTAATTTTTTTTTTCTTTTTTAAACTTTAATATGGATTTTGAAAGGGATATAACATTAATAATAAACAGGCACGTTGATAAGTTCAAAAATACCTGTGATATATCGTTAATAATCTTCATATAGTTTGTAACAAGCAATTTAAATATCAAGAACATTAATTGAGCCAATTTATTGATGAAAATAAGAGTATAAATTTTCATATATTATTGTTACGTTAATACGTATGAAAAGGAGGACGAATGGGTTTAGTTTACTTGTAATTGTAGTCCTGTATGTCAGATTGTTTTAAATCTGTTAAAGAAGTTAAAGAGAGAGACCATAGGAAGAAAGGTACTTTAAACAGTCTGAGACCAGCATTGGTGAAGATAATAGTTATATAAAGGGTTATCTTACTTCAGGAATAAGTTGGATTATTAGATTAGGTTCTACAAACTTTTTTTTTTAACTCTGTAAATTTTGCATTAGTTCAATAAAAAAAAATTATTATTATAATTATTAATTTAATTTATTTTTTTTCACAGAACTAGTGTAGATGAACTTCCAAAGCTTTGTAGTTCACTTTCCACGACAACTGAAAATGATCTCGATGTGTCAGACTTAAACAGATCTCCTTCTCTGAATGTATCTTTTGAGCCACTCAATATTTCCTCTAGTCAAAGTGAAGAGGAAAGCGATTCGACCGAAAGGAGTCAGTCTCTTAAACGTGATAGTAGTAGTTGTGATGAAATTGAAGGAGGATCTTCATCTTCAGAAAGTCCGATAAAGAAGAGCAAGAAAATGAAGAGAAGAAATGATTCTATTTATTCTAATAGTTGATAGTTTCCGTATCTTTGTAGCTCTAAAGACTTTTAAATTAGATCTCAAACTAATCCCGTTTTCTCTCCCAAATTGACTATTTGTTATTATTTATTATTATTATTATTACTATTTATGTTTTAAAGAATTTTTGTTTTATGGTAAAAGTTTTTAAAAAGCGTTTTTATTGTTAATTTATGATTAATCAAATTACATTTGTATCCCCGATATTGTTTTATAGTTTGAAGACTGTGAGCAAGAGACCTTCCTTTATATATATATATATATATATATATATATATATATATATATATATATATATATATATATATATATATATATATATATATATATATATATATATATATATATATATATATATATATATATATATATATTCGGAAACCCTCATTCAGATCCCTAGAAAGAAACTACTAGAAAGGTTCCTCCCCCCCCCCCTCCCATCGAATAGGACAATGTCCGTGAGATGCGAACTTTCTAATATATATATATATATATATATATATATATATATATATATATATATATATATATATATATATATATATATATATATATATATATATATATATATATATATATATATATATATATATATATATATATAGATCTCCATTTTGGACCGTTTCTAAAAATTTTATCATGGTTGTGTGTGTACTCGACATTTTTTTTTTAAGTATTGGGAAATGGTGTTTGCTGGATCAGAATTATTGGTTGGCTTAAGCACCCCCAAATAAATGAATGAAAAAGTCTTTATTAGCCTTTACAGTTTTAGGATTCTGTATACTTTTTTAAAAAAGTCCGTGTGTGTGTATATATATATATATATATATATATATATATATATATATATATATATATATATATATATATATATATATATATATATATATATATATATATATATATATATATATATATATATATATATATATATATATATATATATTATATATATATATATATATTATATATTATTATATTTTGTATTTTATAAAATATATATATATATATATATATATATATATATATATATATATATATATATATATATATATATATATATATATTTTAATTATAACTGTAAAAAGTACAAATTGCCGTTTTAAAATATAATTGTTAGTTATTTAAATTTTTTTTTTCATTCCCTATATTAATAGTAATGTAAACAAATGTCGAGATTTATACTGAAGAGGATTTTTATTGAGTTTTTCTTGTTTGGAGAAGAAAAACGTCAAGGGTTCATGTTAATGAAATAACTGTACGACTCATTTTTTTTTCTTTTTCTCGTGAAATCTCATTAGCAAAACTTAAAAATATGTAAATTGTTCATTACTGTTAATTTGCAATTTTTTAGCTACTTTTCTTTCCCCGAGTTTTATGAACATAAATGATATTTTGAACTACAATTTTTTTACTAAATTTCAATGTTCATTAACTACTGGACACATGTCATATAATTATTTTCAAAAAGTACTTTATTTGCCGTTATAATTTTGAAAACATTTTTCAAGAGCTTGGCGATTGATGTGGTCATACCAAGATTATTTTTTATTCGCAGAGGTGCCATTAAATGTAAAAATAGAGACAGAAACCACAAGCCTATCGAGACTGTCCCAATCCAAACAAATAATGATAATATCAATACTAATACATGCACGAAAGACTAGGTCTATCCTATCCCTAGTCATCAGTTCACTCATGCAAAGATAAAAATAAAACAACCCAATTATACATACAATATTCAATGAACCATCACCAACTACAAAAAAAGAACTGCTCGTTAGGCTTAGTCATAGGTTGATCTAAAAATTCATATATACCCGCCAATTTGGCTTAGTCAAGTTATACTATATAATACCTAAACCATCCATATATCTATCTAGCCCCCTTTTAAATTTGACAAGAGAATCACAGTCAACAATCTCTTGTGGCAAGTCCATTCCAAAAATTAACAACTCTATTACTGAAAGAGTATTTTCTTAGATCGAGATGGCATGGCTTCTTTTTAATTTTCTTATCATGTCCTCTAGTTACTCTTCCACGGTCCACTATAAAGTATTTTTCAATCTCTGTATTACTGTCAGATGCAAATATTTTGTAAACTTGTATCATATTCCCCTCTGAGAAATCTCCTTTCAACCGAGAACATTCCTAACTCCTTCAACCTCTCTTCATAGCTCTTATTTTCAAAGCCAGAAATCATCCTTGTTGCTCGACGTTGTACTCTCTCCAGCATATCTATGTCTTTTCTTAAATGAGGAGCCCAAACCTGTGCACAATACTCTAATGCTGGCCTAACATAGCTATTATATAGCTTGCTTATAACCTCTTTGCTCTTGTAAACTACATTGCGATTAATTATACCTAACATCTTATTAGCTCTATTCCTTGCTTCCAAACATTGATCACCCACCTTCAGATTACTGCTAATAATCACACCTAAATCCTTTTCTTGGTCCACAGTCTCAAGCCATTCCCCATTCATTTCATAATTAAATCCTTCATTTGAGTAACCTACATGAAGAACTTTACATTTTTTACTATTAAAGTTCATTTGCCACCTCTCTGCCCAACCAAGAAGTCTATCTAGATCACCTTGAAGCTTTATGCATCCATCATTATTCCTTACTGAGGTAACCACTTTGGTATCATCAGCAAACTTAGAAACCTTACATTTAAGACCATTGTCTAAATCATTTATATATATAAGGAACAAATTGGTCCCAGCACAGAACCCTGTGGGACCCCAGTCTTCACCGTTTCCCATAATGACTTATTACCATTAAGTAATAAAATAAATAAATAAATTGAATTAATAATTAACTTTTAAAAAAAAACGTTTCTAATGAAATTTTAAAATTAATAAGTTTTATATAACTCTCCGCCTTTTACAGTAAGTATCTAAAGCCAGAATTCAAAATTTTGTAATATAGAAACGGAGTTCTCGACTAAGGACTTGGGTTGGAAGAAATTGTCAAGAGTTAAAATAAAATCCTTATTAGTTTAAAATTTTTGGCTATTTTTTAAATCAAAATTCCGTAATTAAAGTCTATGAAAAATTCCAACATCTATCTAGCAACCCTGCTTTTCAGCCTTGGCCTTTCCCGGTATTTAGGCCTACATCAATGAATTAGGCTATTTTATATTCTATGTATGATAAGTCTTCGACAATATCTGTTAGATTAAACTTTGATATCGCTTATTTTCTTTCGTGGATCCGGACTTGAATAGTGTTATAACTTCATTCGCTTTGGCTATTAATTATCTAGTCGATAGCTTCATTCGCTTTGGCTATTAATTATCTAGTAGTTGCGTTTACTGTACTTCAAATTTTTATTACACAATGTCTAACATAGATATGAGTTTAAGTGATTTCATTTCTAAAAATAAGATTTCTGCCCGCAACAAAAATTCAGCACGTGGGAATAGAGGTGGAGGTCGTAGGACAAGAGGAGGAGGACGAGGACGAGGAAGTACCAGAGGCCAAGCACCAGCCAACAACAGAAATCGCACACCTAGAAGAGGCTTTAGAAATGCAAAGGTACATTTTGGTATATTACTTATCTTTAAGAAAGAGTATACTCAAGTTTAAGAAATAGGTCTAGGCATATGCCCAAGTAACTTTTTGTGGTAGTTCAAAGGAACTGAATATTTTATAAACATCGTCAATACTAAGGTGACCATATTTGGTAATTGTAGCGTTCACAGTAGTGAACTTTTTTTGTATGAGACCAGGTTGCTGAAAATAACTATATACCTACACGTTGCTAGTTCAATTGGAACTACGTATTCACACATTGCAGGTTTGACTGAAACCATGTACAAGTTGCAAAAAAACTTTGAGGATAATATATATATATATATATATATATATATATATATATATATATATATATATATATATATATATATATATATATATTGTTTCTGAGTTTCGATATTTTTTGTCAATATTTTATTTTAATCGATATATTCCTGCCTATAATTAGCCCTAGGCTACTATGTCTTGCAAACGTTCTTGTGTACGTTAGGTCTCTTTTACGGCAAATTCTTGTGTAGGTTAGGCCTCTTTTTACGGCAATTTCGGTAGTTCAGGTTATGATAAGTCGAATTAGGTTCTGCTAGAAAAGTAAGTAATAATAATTGTGTCTATGTCTAGTAATAGTACCTTTGGCAACTCTCTTGTTTACGATAGGCTTCTCCGATATTTTTTAACAATCGAAACTCAGAAACAATCTCCACCTTTACCTATATATATATATATATATATATATATATATATATATATATATATATATATATATATATATATATATATATATATATATATATATAATTAGGGATGGAGCGATACCAAAATTTTTACCGATACCTAAATAATTCCCCGAAAATATACCCGATACCTGAAAATATTGCCGATACTATGCCGATACTAATAACCGATAAAGACTACCGAATACCGATACTTTACTTCCTATACAAAGTTCGAAATATACCGATAACCGAATACTGGTATCGGAAAATTAATTTATTGCCGATACTTTACCGATACCGATACTTCCAACTCCATCCCTAATAATAACATATATATATATATTATATATATATATATATATATATTATATATATATATATATATATATATATATATATATATATATATATATATATATATAAATTTATTTTTTTTTTTTTTTTATTTTTCAAATTTTGGAATGCCAATGATCCAACAAACTTGTTGTAATAGAAATTCATAGGCTATGTTGTTGGTTTCAAATTCCTACTCGTAGTTCCAGCCAAACTCGCAACGTGCAGATATGGTATTTTCAGCAACCTGGTTTCAAATGAAAATTCCACTACAGTGAACACTACTATTACCCTATATTTTTTTTACCAAAAATTGGGACGCTTTTATATATTGCCCCCCACCACCCTCTCAAAATACCCTGCCCATAAGGGTTTTAAGGAATATATAAAGGAGGGTGATTTTTAATTTTAAGAAGAAATACGATTGTTGTTGTTTAAAACCAAGTCATATGGTTTAATAGTTAAGGACATTCTACCCAAAAAATTTATTTTTACTTTCTTTTGTCCCCACGTGCCATGCCCTCTATCTGGCTGAATAAATAATTTTTGCCAAATCTAAAAATCGGAATAAATGTCTGTCCTGATTTACTCTCTAAAAAAATTGGGGTGAAAGGTCACCTTAGCCCATAAATAAATTAAACAAAAATCAAGGAGAGACTAATGAAGCCCAGTAGACTCCAAAAAATTAATACATTAAAAAAGTACTTGATAATTATTTAGTTCATAATAGGAAACCAATAATTTTTAAACTATAAAAGCTGCAAATGCACAATTAACAAAAATAAATTGAAAAAAAGTATAAAAAGCGCATAAAAAAAATAGACAGTTAGAAGCCATACAGACCTATTGAGACTGTCCTAGTCAAAACAAATAATACTAATACATGTAACAAAGACTAGGTTTATTATATTCCTAGTTATCAATTCCTTCATGTAATGTAAAATAAAAATAAAACTAAGCCCCTATATATATTTAGTAAACTTAACTACTTACATATGCAATAAACCAATACCAATTATAAAACTGCCAGTTAGGCTTAGTCAGAAGCTGGTCTAAAAATTCATGTATACCTTACAATTTGGCTTAGTCAAGTTATGCTATACAATACTTAAACCATCTATATATCTATTTAGCCCCCTCATAAATGCTGCAAGGAATCATAGTCAACAACCTCCTGTGGCAAGCCATTCCAAAAATTAACAATCCTATTACTGAAAGTGTAATGCCGCCATAAAGATTTTGTTGAAAAACAATTACTTGGAGCAAGTGGAAATTCTCTTCTAATTTTCTGACTGCAAATGTTACATTTAGCTATTTCAAGCCTATCCTGAAACATTGTAAAGTGCTCCCATACTGCTGAAGCTGATCTTTTAGCTATATTGACTGAAAGTATAAACAAAAATAATAATTTTGAAATGTAGCTAAATGATACAAGTTTGATACACAGCAATAAAATAACAATGATATATATAAATACAGGTTATATTGATAATTTTATATCTTACATTTTTTTAAACTTTACCTTAGGGTCTTACCTTGGTAAACCTGTTGAATCACTTGTGAATTAGAAAAAAAAAAATGTTAAATTTTTTTTTACTTTTTTAAAACTTTTATTATACAAAATCTATAATTTTCTGAATTTTTTTCAGAGAAAATGCATATAATCATTAATTTAAATGAATGTTGGCTATTCTGCTCCTTCCCTATAATTAAACAAACCTTAATTAAATTTATATCTAATTTTCTTAGCCTAAAATTTCAGTGCTTTTGAGCTCGTTACAAATTTTAGGCAACCCAATCGGTCCCTAATGAATAACAGTAGTGATCCCAGCACAGAACCCTGTGGGACCACACTCTTCACTGTTTCCCATATTGACTTATTTCCATTCAGTAGTACACATTGCCTTATGTTCTTCAACCACTCTTTCATCCAATTGTACACCACTAGACCAACGGGGGCTCTGGCAAACCCTGGCAAAAAATTAGGGAAAACTGGGGTTTGCCTGCCAGGTTAAAATGATAAATTGTACTTATTAATGATGGATTAAATCAAACAAAAAATAAGAAAATTAAGATTTTTTCTTGTTTTTTCAATATATTTTGTTTCTTTTGACCTCTCTTCTGCTAGTGAATGTTCATCTTTGTGTTTGGATTTTAGAATCCTCCATAAAGATTTGGTTTAAAAATTTTTACTTGTGGCACGCGGAGATCCTCTTCTAATTTTCTGGCTGCAGATGTTACATTTATCTATTTCAATCAAGCCTATCCTGAAACATTGTAAAGTACTCCCATACTGCTGAAGATGATCTTTTAGCCATAGTGACTGAAAGTATAAACAAAATAATAATTTTGAAATAATGTAGCTAAATGATACAAGTTTGATACACAGCAAAAAATAACAATGATACGTATAAATACAGGATATATTAATAATTTTATATCTTAAATTTTTTCAAACTTTACTTAGGGTTTTACCTAAGTAAACTTGTTGAATTACTATTGTAAATTAAAAAAAAAATTTTTTTAATTTTTGTACTTTTTTAAACTTTATTAAACAAAATCTGTAATTTTCAAAATTTATTTGGAGAAAATGTATATAATCAATAATTTAAGCGAATGTTGGCTATTCTACTCCTTTCACATAATTAAATAAATCTCAAAACTATATAAATTTACCTAAAATTTCAGGGTATTTTGACCTCTATAAATTTTAGGCAACCCCGGCCTGAGCCTGGGCCCTGGCCCCTGCAAAATTACAGCCCCAGTCTGTTTCTATACACAACTCCACCTATATCTCACTGTGATAACCTTTGCATCAGACTTACATGGGGTACCTTATCACAAGCCTTGTTAAAGTCTAAATATATAACATCAACTGGAACACTCTTGTCTACACTTTCAGTAATATATTCCATAAATTCTAGAAAGTTAGTCTGACATGATTCACCTTTTCTAAAACCATACTTTGAGTTATGCAGTATCTTGTTATCATTTAAATGTTTCTCTATATGACTTTTCAGTAATTGACCTATAGTTTTGTAGGTCTTCTTTACTACCTTTCTCATAAATGGGCACCACATATGCCATTTTCCAGTCTTCAGGCACGTTTCCAAAAGTGATACTACTATTCCCTCCTTTAGAATTCTAACATATGCATCATCGGGACCCACTGCCTTATTTGGGTCAAAATGTTCTATATCTCAAAACCAACGAATGTCATCGAATAAAGTACATAGAGGAATTTGTAGCCCCACCCCTCTCCTCTATACACAACAAAAATGGAAATATCTATAGTTGTATTTTTTTTTAAAAAATTACCAAATTTTTTTATTTTTTTTTTATTTTTTTTTTTTTTTTTTTGCTATTTTTTTGATAGTTGACTTTAGTTTTTGGCTTAAATTACTTTTTTTCCTATATTCTCTGGGAACAAATCTATTAATAGACTTTTGTTTACTCTATTTAATATTTCAATAAATAGTCTTTTCAGCTCATTCTAAAAAAGTGGTTTGGCTTACCATTCATTAAAAAAGGGTAAAATTCAACAAAATAAAAAAATTTTAAACTTTTAACCTAATAGATTAAAAAATGCTAGAAATGGACTTTTCTTACCGGTAAAAAATCTATATAACTGAAAGTTTCATCAGAATCGGCTGAAAGTATTAAAAAAAAAAATGGAAAATTTAAGTATAATTTTCCATTTTAAAACTCAAAACCCTGGTTTTCTATTTTTGGCCGGGGCCCCGGTCGGTTCATATATATTATATAATTATATAATATATTATATTTAATATATATATATATATATATATATATATATATATATATATATATATTATATATATATATATATATATATATATGGATGTGAAGTATGGTATCTATTTTCCGATACGGTATCGGTATCGGTAATCGGTATCAGATATTTTTGGATAAGAGTAAAGTATCGGTATCGGTAGTAGTATCGGATATTTTAGGTATCGGTAAAAATTTTGGTATCGCTCCATCCCTAATATATATATATATATATATATAATATATATATATATATATATATATATATATATATATATATATATATATATATATATATATATAATATATATAATATATAAGCTTTTGTTTTATTTTCTTTTACATAAATAAAAATGGATTTATAACCATAGTTGATAGTTTTAATATAGTTTAACTGTTTGCAGTTTCACACTGTGGCTGTAGTTAGTCATTCACTGTATCTTGATAAAGAACAGTTGGCACCTCTGTTTTTATTTGCTTCTAAAATAAAAACTTCATTAGTCTCTGTATTTATATAACTTTTAAAAATTTAGTGTTTAAAAAGAATTTTTTTTTTTTTTTTGTTACAAACTGACCCACTGGGTTTCATTAGACTTTCTTCAATTTATTTTTATTTTCTGTGTGTTTATATCTTTTGTAGTTTATAAAATAGATTTCCAACCATGAACTGAACAATCTCCAAATACCCCCTAACCATGAGTATTAGCATATAATTTTTTATATTTCATCACTCAAGTTGGAGGATATTTAAAATTTAGCATAAATTACAAATCAAGCAGATCTTGCATTAAATTTTTTTGTTACAGAGTATTGGAAACGTTGGTGGAGGGGGATTCAATATGTATTATGGAAGACCAGCTGCACTAACCACCTCAGCTGGAAACAAACCTGCAAAATTAAGCATTTCAAACCTTGAATTTGGAGTTACAGATGCAGACTTAAAGGTTAGTAATATACGGTATATATATATATATATATATATATATATATATATATATATATATATATATATATATATATATATATATATATATATATATTATATATATATATATATATATATATATATATATATATATATATATATATATATATATATATATATATGAATTCAGTACTATGTGTGCATATATCAGGGATGTACTGGAATTTTATTTTTTGTTTATCTAGAATCAGCAAAAAAAATACAAAAATACAAAAAAATTCCTTTATGCTTTCCCAACTTCCTTTGACTTGCACACTATCAAACGTCGTGTATCTGGACATGTCGGCCTTTAACGACCAAGATCTGTTATTATCCCAACTCCGGTGGAAATTAGTAGGCCTCCAGACTTTGCCCACTGAAGGAGATATATATATATATATAAAAAAAAATTAAGGAATAGAAATAACAAGATTATATAAATATATGTAAATAAAAATGATTCTATAGAACTACAAATTAATGCAATTAAAATATCAACAAACTTAATTGAAATTAAAAATTAATAGAAATAAACCTAAATTAAATAAACTAATAACATAAGTGAAAATGCTTACCCCATAAAGTAAAAAATGTGTAAAATAATGATGGCAGTAATAATTTGAGAGTTGATTATAAATGATATAACGACTGGTAGTTCTTTGAATATTGCTGTTTATTTCAAATAAATGGAATATCTGTTTTCAGGTTCAATAATTTTTATCAGTATTTATGAATTTTATTACATCTTTCAACCCTTTGTTTTAATTGCAAATTATTTTTTTTCTTCAGGAATTATTTTCAGAATTTGGGATGTTGAGAAGTTCTTGTGTACACTATAATAGAGCTGGACGATCTCTTGGTACCGCCTATGTCGTGTTTGAGAGGAGGACCGATGCTCTTAAAGCTGTTACAAAATATAATGGAGTTTATTTAGATGGTCGTCCAATGCGCATAGAAATAGAAGGCGGTGATAGAATCGGTAATGCCAGTGTTATGAATGGAACAAGACTGGGAGGAGGAGTTAATGTTAAACGTCTTCAGGGTGGACCAAAACCAATAGGTAGGGTTCTAAAATTAAATTTTTTAACTTTGCATTTTGATATGCTGATGGTTTCATTTAGTAACTGAGGCATTTTTTTTTTTTTTTAATTGTAAAATTTATATTTTTATAGGTGGCAGAAGAGCACAAAGAGGTGGAGCTGGTCGGGGTAGAGGTAAAAGAGAGAGTATAGGAGGTAAAAAAGTTGGTAAAGGAGATTCTAAAGGAAGACCAAGAAAGAAGGGAGGCCCGGGACGGGGAACACCTAAAAAAGTTCCCACTGCTGCAGAATTAGATGCTGAGCTAGAAGAATATGCTTCCCAAGCAACCAAGTAAAAAGGTAGTGTCAAAATCCAAAAAAATCCATTGTATTAATGGATGTAAAAAAAAAAAAAAAAAAAAAAAAAAATCTAAGACTTTCGGCTAAACTGTGTGAGAAAAAGTCCATACAAAGCAAATTAGTTTTCCATCATTTAAAATATCTAATCCTTTTTAAAGATTCTTTAACGTGTAAGCACTACCTTGTTAGGGAATAATTATTATTATTATGACTACTTTTATGACAATTTATTGTATTTAAATAAAAATATCTCACAGAATTTAAAATCAGAAATTTGAAACTAAATAAATATGGTCATTGAATTTTCAAGATGATTTTGAAATTTTGCCCTCCAAAACAGTGGTTGTAGATTAAAATAATTGGGAAAGAAAAATAGGTCTGATAATGTAATTTATGTATTACTGTGCAAAACCTTAGTAAAAAGTCAATAATTGTTAAAAATTTAAGTCTAGTATGCACTAGGAAACAATTTTTGAGAAAGGCTATTGTACAGAGCAAAATGGTTTTGTTTTCCCGAAGTGTTTCACAAATGTTTGCAAAATCCTTAGGAAACAGAAAACAATATATCTAGCTTCCATTTCAAGTGGGAAACTACAAAAATCCCGAAAATCTGGTTTTACATCTGACAGTAGCGATATTTTCTGAAAATCCAACGAAATTGGAAATATATTTTGAATTTCGTTAAACTGTAGGATATAAATATTTTTAATTTAATCAATATCTGGAAAAAGAAGAAGAAACATATGCTGCAAACAAAGATATTTAAAGACTTTGGTGGCAACCATCATTAAAATTATTGGAACCAATGTAAATACATTAATTTTTTATCATTTAAAAGTAATGACCGATTGGAAATTGTTAAAAGGTTAATATATATATATATATTATATATATATATATATATATATATATATATATATATATATATATATATATATATATATATATATATATATATATATATATATATATATATATATATATATATATATATATTATATATATATATATATATATATATATATATATATATATATATATATATATATATATATATATATATATATATATATATATATATATATATATATATATATATATATATATAATATTATAATTATATAATATATATTTTTTTTTTTTTTTTTTTTTTTTTTTTTTTGTACAGAAGTATCTATGATTCAATGTCACATAATAATTTGTGTACAAATATACTCGAGTAAGTAGTGTTACAAGAGAAAAGGGTCCAACTCCCTCCGATGTTTCTTTACGTCAATTACATTGTGACCATTTCTTATTTTCTTCAGTTAATTGAAAGATTAAAATTTGAAGGTGAGAATCTATCTGCAGCGAGATTAAAGATTACTTAAATTGGATTAAAAGATCTTGATTCGAGGAAGCACTTCACTTGAAGAATCTTTACCATATAATGAACCAATTGTTAATTTTAATTCAGTAGCTCTATATGATTTTGATGTTAGAATGGTTTAAATTGTATTTCCAATTTTTACTTTTTTATTAAATGTCATGGTCAAATGAAAAATCCATAGATTTATAAAAATATTTTATTCAAATCCGTTGTTATGGGATGTAACTTGTAAAAACTATAGGAAAAAAAGTTCACATCGATTTTAAAATTGGTTAAAAATTTTCCTTTGGGTTAGAAGAATCTCAAAATACCTAAGGGACAACGTGTACAATTCTGAGCACACAATGAGTTCCGTTAAAAGTTTTTAAAAGTTAAAAAATGCGAGTGCTTTGGATAAGAATTTTTCATCTAGCAGTTGGTTACCATACAGTGACCCATTTTCAAGTACTTTATGAATTCGCTGCCAGTTTCTCCAGTGAGTATTACATTAGTAAATGATGGCATCGTCCTCCGTCTCTTGTACGCAATTAACAATTTAGAGAATGTTTTCTATTGTGAACCCCAAAGAATGCTAACATTTTAGGAAACTAAAATTTTTAAGTTTGCAAACCTTTTTCCTCTTACAGAAAATGTTTGGGAAAAATTTGGAAAACTATTTTCTTTAAGGAAACACTGATGTTTTGTTTACAAATGTTCCAAATGCTTACTAGACTTGACAGTAATTTATGAGTAAAATAAAATTGTCAAATTTAATATTACTGAGAGAATTTAAAACATTACTATCGTTGCAACATTCGTCTCTAATGTTATTTGATGAATTTGACTTTTCGGGTATTTAAAAATGTCGGAAAATATATAAAGAAAAAAGTTATTATTAACTCATAAAATTATTTTTTTACTCGAATTAATCTGCATTTTGTAACACATGATTTGCCAATTTAATTTGTAATTTTTATAACAATATAGAGTATAACTAATTTTTCCCGAAAAAAGGAAAATTCCTTTTTAAATTCATATTCATACCATGGATTTAAATATATTTGTGTTGAAAAATATTTATTTTGAAAGATTTAAAAAAAAAAAATAAAAAGGTTCATAACAATATAGTTAAGATTGAGCTAGTCTCGATTTATTGTACAGATTTGCCAGAAATTTTGTTAAAAATTGTTTTTCTCTTACAGTTTACTATGAATGAGTTTTGTACCTGTTTGAAACTGACAAGAAGACATCTTCATATTTTATTTTGACTCTTTATACCCTCAGATGAAATAGGTTAATTTGTTTCCTATTAATTTAATTTGAAGTCAGTTTGGGTAGAAATTTCGTAACGCATATGGAAATGTTTATTAGGCTATATTTAAGTTTTATAATAAAATTTGTAACAATTTTTTTTTCTTTTTTAAGCATCCTAAATACTATTAAAAGCCTTTGACACCTAGTTCCTTTATTTATAATATATATATATATATATATATATATATATTATATATATATATATATATATATATATATTATATATATATATATATATATATATATATATATATATATATATATATATATATATATATATTATATATATTTTTTTTTTTTTTTTTTTTTTTTTTTTTTTTTTTTTTTTTTTTGAAACTCTCCCCTCCTACATCCTTTCCAGATATCCTCACCACCTCAGTCTGGCTGCTTCCATTTTATTCAGTATGGCCTTTACTTTAACCTCCTTTCCTATTCTTGAGTTTCTTTGTCTGTCCCTTCTGATCTTTCCTTATATCGTTCTTAATACGTATATCTCAGCTGACTTTATTCTAATATCTTCCCTTGTAGTCGTGCTCCATGTCTCTACTCCGTAAAGTAAGATCGGTGTTAACACAATCTCAAATATCACCCTGGAATATATCGTGTATTCACAGAACAATGGGATGTTTGGAGAATACTTTCTTCGTGGTTAAGATTCTCGAAAGAGGTTACTGTGGAAATTGTATTACGTACTTTTGGAAAAAAAAAATTCAAATCGTTCAAAACATTCAGTTTGTGACTTGCACGGTTAAAAAAAATTGGTTTTTTATACTTCATTCTCAAAATATTTTGAACTCCAACGTCTCTCCTTGCAATAGTTTAGTAGATATCAAAGCCCTTTCCAACACATTTAAGCGTATCAATAACTTCATTTTGTAGAATGTTTCTGAAGAAACATTGATTCTATTGTCCACTGCAGCCAATTCCACATTTGAGAAACTTTACAAACAGCATGCGTTATGTTTGTTCGTCAAAAAATCGAACATCAATTGATGCAAAGTTGAAGGAATTGTAAAACATTGACCACAAAGCCTTGGGTTGCTCAATTTGTCTGATTCAGATTGTAGAATAATAATTTGCCCTTTTTCTTTTCGAAATAAACTTTTTGAAAAGCTAAATAGTAGTAGTATAGATATTCATTTTTAGTTTCATAATCCTCAAGATTTTGAGAATAAAGTACATTTAAGAATTCTCTAATTCATTACCTAATGACTTTCAAAAAACAATTTTCATTATGAAATTTAGATCGAGGGTTGGTCAAGAGGCCACCCTACTATACCCAAAACCCCTGTCTACTCCCATGCGCGTTCACAACTTTTTTTATATCTATTTATCTGATCAAAATTATATTGGTAAGTACCTCAAACATTCAAACATGGTTTTTATCTTAACTACTTAAAAGAAATATATATATATATATATATATATATATATATATATATATATATATATGAAAATCCTTATATTTTGCTTCTTAGTAAATAAAACTAACTATGGTTTTTCAAAATATCAAAATACACCCTAAAGTTAGATATCCTTTTGAATGGCAACATCAAAATCCGATGTTGACTGTTTTAAACACGTTAAGGATTTGGCTCTTTCCTCGCTTAACGACAAGATTGAAAATGAAAAAGTTTGTATAAAAATTATAACTCCCTCACATTGATGTAAAATCTTCAAGAACTTTTGTCACAATGCATTTACAATATAAGGCTTTTTAATATTGATTCTTATTTAAGTGTTTGGAATTAAAATTA
>SEYY01021681.1:20000-22500 GCA_009176605.1 Armadillidium nasatum
TATATATATATATATATATATATATATATATATATATATATATATATATATATATATATATATATATATATATATATATATATATATATATATATATATATATATATATATATATGGTGTAATACATCAGTTAGGCTTGTATACAACGGCAATCTTCGGTCGTTCAGGTTAAATAAGTCGAATTAGTTTTGTTAGATCATCACTTATCGTACACAAACATTTAAAAATTTTTTTTTAATTTATTTTCAATATTTTACAATTTTCTTTCCTAAAATTCGACAAGGATTCCAAAAATGTTATCCTTTTTTACGTACGTTCAGTAGTTTTTGAAATATTTAAGTATGTTAAAATGAAGGCCGATATATATATATATATATATATATATATATATATATATATATATATATATATATATATATATATATATATATATATATATATATATATATATATATATATATATATATATATATATATATATATATATATATATATATATATATATATATATATATGAAAAGCGGGATTGATAAATGAATGTGGTAAAGACAAAAATTATGATTGAAAGTAGAGAGGAAGAGGAGAGTTTAAAGGGGAGGAGATTGAAAATGTAGACTGGTACAAGTACCTAGGAGAAGTGTTTAATAGAGAGGGAGGAAACGCGAGAGAGATTACGGGTAGGATTGCGCAGTATGGAAATGAACATGTCTGTTAAAAGATATACCGTGGCTCAAATGCTAGGGTGATTGTCTCATGTGCTTGAAGGCGCCGGTTCGATCTCACTTGGGGATCCTAGGTATATGCTACCTAGAAAAATTCCTCTCCTCGAATAGGACAATGCCTGTGAGATGTGAAAAAAAATTCTTGCTGCCCATCTTGTTGTACGAGCGGAGACTTGGAGCTCAACAGGGAGAGAGAAAGGGAGGATACAAGCAGCGGAGATGAAGGTGCTGAGAGCCATGGTGGGGAAAACCAAAAAAGATAGAATAAGAAATGATATTGTGAGAGAGAGTGTTGGTGTGAAATCCGCCATGAATAGGGTGGATGCCGCTAGGCTGAGATGATGGGGCCATCTGGAAAGGATGCACATAAATAAGGTGGCAAAGAGGAGATGGAGGTGGATGCCTGAGGTGGTCAGGCCGAGGGGAGACCGAGGAAGAGGTGGAGGGATTCGGTGGAGGACTCTCTGAGAAGACATGGGCTCCCTTCGATGCAGATACTGATGGACGACTGGTGCCAGAGGTCCGATGGAGGAGATTCAGGCCCGACTAACAGGCTGAAAAAGGCTTTCCTGGGAGAGGATATATATATATATATATATATATATATATATATATATATATATATATATATATATATATATATATATATATATATATATATATATATATATATATATATATATATATATATATATATATATATATATATATATATATATATATATATATATATATACACGGTACAGTGCTTTTAGTCGTGAACTTCTTGCTTTTTATGTTTTCATCCGTCACTTTCAAAATCCTTTTAAACTATTTTCTTGAAGGACGTTCCTTTCACATTTTGATGGATCACAAACCTATCACGTTCGCTATGCAGTCTCGCAATGAACGTCACTCTCCTCGCTATTCACGCCACTTTGAATATATCTCGCAGTTCACCTCGGACGTCAGACATTTTCATGGCGTTAACAACCACATCGCCGATGCCCTCTCTCGGATAATGATTAATACACATTTCTTCAAAATCCCCGGTTAATTTTGAGGACACTGAGACTGCTCAAGAGACAGAGAACACTCCTCTTCCTGATGGTTCTTTTCTGCAACTTCAACAGCGAGGTATTACAGGACAAGTAATCTGCGATGTCTAATGGTTCTCCTCATCCTCTTGTTCCTTCATCCTTCAGGAAACAAGTCTTCAACTCTCTGCATGACCTGTTACATACAGGTATTTCGGCAACACAGAAGCTTCCATGTTCGTGTGGCTGCACATGCATAGCGACATCAAGACTTGGGTACGTGTTTGCCTCTCCTGCCAAAGGAACAAGAATCACAAACACGCAAATTCTCCTCCAGGTGAGAGGTTCGCCGCGACGCATATCGAGCACCTCTGCAAGCTCGATACGAGGGACTCTTTCCAGTTTTTAGGTCGCGGTGAAAAGATATTTCTTATCCACCGTCCTAGACTGACGAAAGTTGCCCCATCGATAGACTGAAACCTTCATTCTTTGAGTCAAATCCGGACTCTCCAAATGACTTTACTGACTCTTCTACACCAACACTTTAACTTCCTACAACACAACCAAGGCCAGCTTTTCATATTCTCGCATCTCCTCCTTTTCTTCTCCTTCAACTTCTCCACCTCCTCTGCCGCCTCTTTCTCTTCCTTCGTAGCCGATTCCACAACCGTTGCTCTCTCCGACTCCAACTGCAGCTTCTTCATCTGGCGGTATAATAAAACGTTCTTCCTTTGTCGGGCGGATACGTTCTGGCAGAACAGT
>SEYY01021682.1:10000-15000 GCA_009176605.1 Armadillidium nasatum
CAAAACTGCGCTCCTCTATCCTATAATTTGCACGCATCCAAAAACATAAAAGATCATTTCATTTAACTTCTTATCTTTTTTTTTTTTTCCTTTATTTTTTTCATTTGCACTTATGAATTGAAATAATTAGGCAATTTGTGTATCTCTCTCACCGCACTTGAATAGGAAGGTGAGAATGGAAAATGAGTCTTAATTGTATGTAGAATAAGGTTCTTTATTGAAAAATAGTTGGTTTTACATTATTGTTGAGGAATTTTTATATTGCAGTCAGAAATGATGGTAATGAGCTTCACTCTATTTGGGAAACTACGTTAGTGGAATTCCCTTTGTAATTTACGTATACTTGAATAATTTAAAATTGTAAATGGGGATTTCATTTATATATATACAGGGTGTCCCAGAATGAAACGGCGCCACCTCATATACGGGTACATTAATGGAAAATAGGAGCATAATACTTTATACATGTGTGTTCGGTAATGCTTCGTTACAGAGCTATTAGCGATGAAGGAAGGGAATATGGTATGAGACACAGGATTTCACATAAACAACACGAATTCATACCTTTATTTAGATACAACAGACACAAGTTACAATATGTATTCAAAGTGCGCCCCTTCAGCGCTGATTCATGCACAGCACCTCCTCAAAACGGACATTGTCGCAAACCGGCATTCATCTGCTGTTATGTCTGAACGCTCTTGCCTGATGCGTTCCTGCAGATCCCGTACGTCGTTGTCTTGGGTGGCGTATACGATACCTTTGATAGCTCCCCTTAGGCAAAGAAGTCCAACGATTTGAGGTCCGGTTTGTTTGAAAGTGATGGTTCGAACCCTCAGATGAATCTTAAGGAGAAATTTCCTAGAAGAATTCTCCTCTTTGAATATTGCAATGCCCGTAAGGAGTATTTTTTTATTTAAAAAAAAATAAAACGTTATTAGTTCATTAATTCAAGTACTTTCCACTTTGAAAAAAGGGTTCTGCAATTGAACTTTGCCAAGTTCATTCTGAACCAGATTGAAGATTCTTTGTACCCCCTACTCCTAAGTTGCCCTGCCAGTTACAGTAGGTAGTAGGCAATGACCCAATTGTCTCATGGGAATTGGAGCCGTTGATTTTATATTTTAGTTGTATTTAAGATGGAATTGTAATACTGTTCCATATTGCCCAATGTGGAATTGTAAAGTATTTTGTCAATGTTGTTCAAATGACACTGGACTTTCTTTTTTATTATAATTATATTATACCAAGGAAGCAGAGTTTCTCCTATTCGCCACCCAGGGGAAGCTCCTGCATATATATATATATATATATATATATATATATATATATATATATATATATATATATATATATATATATATATATATATATATATATATATATATATATATATATATATATATATAATATTATATAATATATATATATATATATATTATATATATATATATATATATATATATATATATATATATATATATATATATATATATATATATATATATATATATATATATATATATATATATATATATATATATATATATATATATATATATATATATATATATATATATAATATATATTATATATATATATATATATATATATATATATATATATATATATATATATATATATATATATATATATATATATATATATATATATATATATATATATTTATTTTGTACGAGTTAAATAGTGAATTTTACCAATATTTAACGTGTGTGAGAAGTATGCATGTGTTAATTAACACATTAAAAATTATTATAATATTCCTTCGATATCTTTATTTACCTTTTTCTCTTCCTCTCTATTTTTAATATCTTCTTTAGCTTCCTCTGTCTTTTGCCTTGTCTTATTGTCTTCCTTTCATCATCAGCCTTTCTATCGTCTTCTTTCTCTGTTTGTCTCTTTTTTCTCTATTTTCTCTATATTTCTCTTTCTAATTTCTATATAGACCTTCACTCTGTATCTCTTTGTCTATCTCTCTGTCCGTTTTCATATTTATCAAAATCTTTTTCTCGCTCTCTATTTTCTCTATCTTCCTCTCTCTTACTCTTCACTTCTCTCTCTTTCTCTCTGTCTCTCTCTCTTCATCTTCACATCTCTCTCTTCATCTTTCCACCTCTTTCTTTCTCTTTCCAATTTCTCTCCCTCGCTCTCTCTCTCTCTTTCTCTTCCCATCTCTCTCACTCTCTCTCTTCTCTCCTCTCTCTCTCTCTCTCTCTCTCTCTCTCTCTCTCTCTCTCTCTCTCTCTCTCTCTCTCTCTCTCTCTCTCTCTCTTCACCTTAAACACACACGCTGTCAATTTTCCTTTTGAAAAAGGAAATGTTTGTTAAATTGCTGAAATGTCCTTCTCTCAGAGCTTCGCATTTTAATTAAAAAGTCAAATTAATGAGCTTTATAGATCAAACGTTTTTCATTTTTTGATTCATTAACTTCATGGTGAAGCAATAATAATAATAATAATAATAATAATAATAATAATAATAATAATAATAATAATAATAATAATAATAATAATAATAATAATAATAATAATAATAATAATAATAATAATAATAATAATAATAATAATAATAATAATAATAATAATAATAATATAATAATAATAATAATAATAATAATAATTCATATTCACATTCAAAAATTTTTTTATTCAGTGTACATTTACAATTTTACAACAACATAGAAGGTTCCGTACTTCTAAATACAGTAATAATAATAATAATAATAATAATAATAATAATAATAATAATAATAATAATAATAATAATAATAATAATAATAATAATAATAATAATAATAATAATAATAATAATAATAATAATATAATAATAATAATAGATAGATAGATAGATAGATAGATAGATTTATTATATCTCAGGCAATTACATTTTTTCATACATATAAACATACATTGTGATAATAAATACAATTAAATACAAAAAAATCTTTAATTTTACACCAAAAAGTCCAACTACCATGAGACAGCCATTAGAGGAAAAAATTTCCATCAGGCAACAAGAGATATTCCTCCAGCAATCCCCAATATTGCCCCAAAAAATTGATCTTAAGATCATTTTTAAATTTCAACATGTTAGGAGCCTCACGTATTGTTAAAGGCAGGGAGTTCCAAACCATAATTCCATTATACAAAAGTTTAGCTTTACAGCGTCAACCCTAGGATATGGGACCCTTAAATTTATGCCCTACATGATCCAAAAGTGAAGTTGCATACCTTTTCCGTGGATTTACAAAAAAATTTATACAAATAACCACAGTAACAATAATAATAATAGTAATTACAACAATGACAACATAATAGTAGTAATAATAATAATAATAGTTAATAACTTACAATTATTGAAAATAATATAATAGATAATAATAATATTAATAATAATAATAATAATAATAATAATAATAATAATAATAATAATAATAATAATATACAAAAAAAAATAATAATAATAATAATAAGTAAAATACAAACAATTGTTAAAATTAGTAATAATGATAATAGTAATAAAAATTATAATTAAAATAAAAAAAAAAAAAAAAAAAAAAAAAAAAAAAAAAAAAAAAAAAAAAAAAAAAATAATAATAGTAATAATAATAATAATCATAATAATAGTAATTATACAAATAATAATAACAGTAATAATAATAATTTCATTTATATAATAATATAATAATAATAATAATAATAATAATAATAATAATAATAATAATAATATAATAATAATAATATTAATTTTTTTTTTTTTTTTTTTTTTTTTTTTTTTTTTTTTTTTTTTTTTTTTTTTTTTTTTTTTTTTTTTTTTTTCATTTATATAATAATAATAATAATAATAATAATAATAATAATAATAATAATAATAATAATAATAATAATAATAATAAAATGATAATATAATAATGATAATAAAAATAATAATAATAGAAAATAAAAAGTAATGATAATAATAATAATGAGAATAACGATAATAATAATAGAATTACAACAGTATTTAGAAAACTAGTTTAAGTACACGCTATATTTTACCCACGAATGACTACACTTCGCTTTCTTCTTGCAATTCCGTCGCATTTATATGTATTGAATTAAGGTATCTATTCATTTTAGCATCATTTTAAATTTTGATAGGATCGTCGGTAGAAGAGTTTTTTTTAAATGCAAGACTCCGTTTTTAAAATAGGAGGAGTGTAGCAGTTGTTTACGTTCCCTCCTAATTATTAGTGCTTTCTTCAGTAGTCTTTTTTGGGGGGCTGGTGTCAGAAATTAGTTTATGAAGACATTTGGCTATTCTTTAAATGCAAGCTGAATATTAATTAACTCTTTACTCCCTCTTCATCAATCCTAAATCTAACAGGACGTTTGTCTTTTATTATTTTATTATTTTTTTTTTTTTTTTTTTTATATTTTTTATATTTTTTTTTTTTTTTGCCTTTTTTTTTTTTTTTTTTTTTTTTGATATCATTTGGTTTTCAGTTTAATTTTTAGTTTTTGTTCAATGATTTTAGTAACAGTTTGCTTTGCAGTCTCATTTTCCTCACCTTCAGGTAATCCATTTCCGTTGATTACCAAGATGTTTTTTCATCCAATCTTGTTGCAGTTGTTCTTGAGATTACTTAAGAGATTGAACTAAGTTTCTGATTTCAGTCAATTGGGTTTCAGTCTGGAAAGACTTTATCATTTTCAAATTTGTGCAATTTTTTTTTTTAGTTCTGTGATCTCAACATTTTTTTTTCTCTTTAATTTCATAAAATTCAGTTTGAATTGTTGAGATTTCTTCCCTAAAAGCCGTGTTAAGAGTTGCGATTTCTTCTTTTAAGCTATTTGTCATAGAAAGAAACTCAGTTTTCCGATTCGTTTTGGCTTGGAGTGAGTAGTAGGGATGAGGGAGGTTGGGGGGGGGGAAGTCAGGAGATTATTTTCTTGACTCTCTGTGATACAGTCATTGAATGAAAGCTACTTTCCTCTTCC
>SEYY01021682.1:37500-45000 GCA_009176605.1 Armadillidium nasatum
TATATATATATATATATATATATGTGTATGTGTGTGTGTGTGTGTGCTTATGAGTGTGTGAGTGTGTGTATGAGTGTGAGAGAATGTGAATGTGAGTGTGTGAGTGTGTAAGAGTGTGGGTTAGAGAGTGTGTGTGTGTGTGTAAGTGTGCGCGCGTGCTCTTCCTTTAAGAAAGTGAGAATGTAAATTCGTTTTCTAATCAGGACGTTGCAGGGATTGCAATTATTAATGTTATTTATTCTTTTAATTTTATTAATATTTTTATTGTGAAAAGTAGTTAACTTCAATATTATTATTATTATTATTATTATTATTATTATTATTATTATTATTATTATTATTATTATTATTATTATTATTATTATTATTATTATTATTATTATTATTATTATTATTATTATTACTAGTAGTAGTTATAGTCTTAGTAATTTTTATTATTTCTTAGTAATTATTAATTAATAGGGTCAGCATTATTATTATTATTATTATTATTATTATTATTATTATTATTATTATTATTATTATTATTATTATTATTATTATTATTATTATTATTATCTACTTATTTATTTCTTCTTATTGTAATAAAGTAAAAAATTCGACAATAGCCTTAATTTCTTAACCCCAGAACGCTAAAGGACAGGATTCAGAAAGGAACAAAATCACATAATTGAAATGTTGAATTAAAACGCCCTCAAACAAGGTCAAATACCCAGAGAACAGAGAACTAGAGTTCTAGAGAACTAGAGAACAAGAATACTAAAATATTTGGGAAACAGAGAACCGAAGGACCAGAGGACTACAAAAACAGTGAACCAGAGGACCAGAAGACCAGAGGACTACAAAAACAGAGAACCAGAAGAACAGAGGACCAGAGAACCAGAGGACCAGAGGACCAGAGGACCAGAGGACCAAGCCAAAGCCAAAGAATTAGAGGACCATAGGACTACAAAACGAGATGACCTGAGGACCAGAAGACCAGAAAACCAGACCAAAACGACCCGAAAGACTTGAGAACCAGAAGGCCCAAAAAATAGAAGACCAGAGGACCAGAGTACCAAAGGATCAGAGGATCAGAGGACCAGAAGACCAGAAGACCAGAGAACTACAAAAATGGATGACCTGAGGACCAGAAAACCAGGAGACCAAAAGATCCGAAGATTTGAGAACCAGAAGGCCAAAAAAATAGAGGATCAGAGTACTACAAAGCTAGATGACCTGTGAGAACCAGAGGACCAGAAAACCAGGAGACAAAAAGACCCGAAGACTTGAGAACCAGAAGGCCAAAGAAATAGAAGATCAGAGTACTGCAAAACTAGATGACCTGAGGACCAGAGGACCAGAGGACCAGAGGACCAGAGGACCAGAGGACCAGAGAACCAGAGGACCAGAAAACCAGGAGACAAAAAGACCCGAAGACTTGAGAACCAGAAGGCCAAAGAAATAGAGGATCAGAGTACTGCAAAACTAGATGACCAGAGGACCAGAGAACCAGAGGACCAGAGGACCAGAGGACCAGAGGACCAGAAAACCAGGAGACAAAAGGACCCGAAGACTTGAGAACCAGAAGGCCAAAGAAATAGAGGATCAGAGTACTGCAAAACTAGATGACCAGAGGACCAGAGAACCAGAGGACCAGAGGACCAGAGGACCAGAGGACCAAGACCAGGACCAAAGGACCAGAGGACCAGAGAACCAGAGGACCAAAAAACCAGGAGACAAAAAGACTCGAAGACTTAAGAATCAGAAGACCAAAGAAATATAGGACTGGAGGATCAGAGAACATCATGTACGAATTCATAGACCCATTCTTCATGTAAAACAAGATTATGGAACTTCCGGTTTTAATCCATATTTTTTCCTTTCTTTTTTTTTTATTCCATTCTATGATTAAAAAAATTAATAAAAAAAAGATTTAACAGGAAAAGTCCATTAGAAACCTTTAAGCAAGAATAGCTAAAGCATTCTTTTTCAAACCCATACAGAGTCGCTTTTTCACGGTATACAAATTGCTTTTTTTTTTTTTTTTTTTTTTTTTTTTTTTTTTTTTTTTTTTAACTTGATGGAAGAAGGAAAGGAGGAGGAGGAGGAGGAGGGGCGGGGAAATTGGGGAGGTTGAAAGCTTTTATTCTGTTTCAATGATTTTTCTTCACATTTAAAAAAAAAAAAAAAAAATTATATTTTAACATTTTTAGCAAAATAAACGTTTAAAAAATTTGACAATTTTTTAAAAAATTTTCCCTTCTTCATTTAAGTTTCCATGTGACCTACATCCATACAAGTTCTTATAAAGCACATACCGCTAAAAGCACTCATAAATATACGATATCTTTATATGCCTTATATATATATATATATATATATATATATATATATATATATATATATATATATATATATATATATATATATATATATATATATATATATATATATATATATATATATATATATATATATATATATATATATATATATATATATATATATATATATATATATGTTTTTGCGGAAAGGGTGGAAAGTGGGAGGGAGATTATATTATTGAAAGAGATCGAAGCATTTTATGAAAGTGTAGAGCGAGGGTGAGAGTGAACATGGAACTTACTGACTGGTTTAAAGTAGGAGCGGAGCTGAGACAGGGATGTGTAATTTCGCTTTGGCTGTTTAATCTGTTGATGGATGGTGTAGTTAGGGAAATGGATAAGGAAGGGAAGTGTATTAGGCTGAGAAGCATGAAGGGTGAATAGGAGATAAATGTCTTGCTGTCCCAGATGATGCGGTGTTGGTGGCAGAGTCTGGGGAAAAGTTGAGAATGTTGGTGAGAGAATTTGTGAGAAACGCGCGAACAAGAGATTAACAGTTAATCCAGCAAACACGCAAAGTAATGAGAATTGAGGGTGGGAATGAGGTTGGTTAGAGAGGAGGAATGGGGGATGCAGACGTGGGAGGGAGAGAGATTTGAGGAGGTGAAAGAGTTCAAATATCTAAGAATGTTCGTTGAAGGAAAAGTGGGGATGGAAAAGGAAATAAAGAAAAAAGTGGTGGAAGGAATGAAAGTGATGGGGGAATTAAGGAAGAATGGGAAGAAGGGAAGAATACTGTAAGATATAAAAGTTGGAAGATAAATTCTCAGGCGAGAAAAATATTGAATGTGTTTGAGATAGAGTAACAGAGCGATTTGTGGTTTATGAAAGGTGGTAGATTTAGAAATGAAAGAATTAGGGAGGATTTTGGGAGGGAGGGGCTTGAGTTTAAAAGAGGGAATGAAAGTTGCGGAGGAAAGAGTGAGATGGAGGAAGTTGGTGAAGGGTGGAGGGTGAGAGGTAGGGTGTATGTGTGAGTGTGTGTATAAGGGAAATGTGGTGGGCATCACACCACGAGAGTATTGAAGGTGAAAAGTGTAATAATAATAATAATAATAATAATAATAATAATAATAATAATAATAATAATAATAAAAATAATAATAATAATAATAATAATAATAATAATATTTAATGATATAATAATAATAATAATAATAATAATATAATAATAATAATAATAATAATAATAATAATATATAATATATATATATATATATATATATATATATATATATATATATATATATATATATATATATATATATATATATATATATATATATATATATATATATATATATATATATATATATATATATATATATATATAGTAATATTAATATCAAGAATAATAATAATAGTAAAGTCAGTAGTAATAATAATAGGAAAGATAACATTAATAGTAATATTAAAAAAACAATATTTATATCAATAGTTAAATAACATTATAAAATCTCTTATATGCAACTGACACTTTTCCAAATCCTATTATATATATTAATCTCTTAACGTGTTTATGTAATAAATCCCATTAAGTAAATTATAAATCTATTCTTCGAAGATGTTGGATAATTGGTTTTTGCTAATGGTTTGAAAGGAAATTTTACTGTTCCCTCATCTTCATTAAGTAGCAATTAACTTAAAATTACAACTCGATTTGGACCAATGAGAACACTTATCCAACAAAAGTGTATTAACATAATTCTGGGGAAGAAATTAACTCTGAAAATATTTTACTTTCATGCTATTTGTTTCTTTGTATAGGTAATGAACCCCTTCCACCCTGTTTCAGGTCTTATTAGTGTTTGGGAGTGTGTGTGTGTGTATGTGTAGGTGTGTGTGTATATGTGTGTGTGTGTGATTGTGTTAATCACTTTCTAGTTATTTTTTAAGGGATTGTATATATATTTACAGTTAATTTAATTAACTGTTTTCAGTGATTTTCACAGTTTATTAATATACATTTTGAATTAAGTGTAAGAAGAAAAAAAAAAAAAAGAACGAAAATAAAAATCGAATACAAAAAGATGTAAAAAAAAATGTAAATAAATCAAAAAAAATGTTGATGTAAATGTGAATAGAAGGTGATGAAAAAAAGAATAAAAAGTTATAAAAAAATTATATTTAAAAAATATAAAAATGACATTTAAAAGGGAATGGAATAATTACATTTAAAAATTATATAAAATTTTAGACTTACAAAAGGATAATGATTTAAAATTAAAAAAAGGTACAAAAAATTATATTTAATCCAGATATAAAAAATTAATTTAAAAAAGATATAAAAATTATATTTAAATAGACATAAAATTTAAATGAAAAATGTTGAAAAAACTATATTTAAAAAAAAAATTATATAAAAATAAAAATTAGATTAAAAAGTACGAAGATTAAATTAATAAAATAAATAAAAATGACATTTAAAAAAGATATAATAATTAGAAATGAAAAAGGTATTAAAAATTAGGTTAAAAAAAAAACATAAAAATTAGAATTAAAAATGTATAAAAAAATTGCATTTAAAGGAAGATAAAAAACGTTATGTAATATAAAAATATAAAATTTAAAAATTATTTTAAGAGAAACAAAAAAAAAAAAAATTTAGATTTGAAAACAGAAATAAAAGTAGATTTAAAAAGGATTAATATCTTAGATTAAAAAAAAAAAAAAAAAAAAAAAAAAAAAAAAAAAAAAAAAAAAAAAATATTTATTAAATTTTGAAAAAATTTAAAAATTCTATTTGAAAAAATAAATAAATGAAATCAGGTTTAAAAAGATAAACAAAGCATATATTTCAATAAATAAAATAAAGATTAATTGAAATTAATTAATAAATAATGAATAAATAATAAATTAATGAAAAAAGCATTGAAAAGCTAAAGATAAAAAAGATAGAAAAGGATAAAGAAATATAACAAAAAATGATATAACAAGGTATAAAAAAAGAGAATAATATAAAATAAGACAGAAAATGGTTAAAATAAAGAAAAAAATATAACAATTATAAAAAAGAAATAATGATGATTAATTAAAAATAATGTGAAAATGTGAGAGAGATATACATAAATATATATAAATGAAAACTAAAGATGAAATGGAAAGAAATGGAAAAATTTAATGTTTGGAAGGGAAATATGTAGGAAATTAAGATAGAAAAATATTTAAAAAAAAAAAACAAAAGAAAAAGATATAAAAAGAAGCAAACAAAAGAAAAAAGATATTAAAAAAAAAAAAAAAAAAAATATAAAAAACAAACATAACAATGAAAAAAAAAAAATAAAAAGGAAAGAAATGGAAAAATTTAATGTTTGGAAAGGAAATATATAAAAGAAATTAAGATAGAAAAATATTTAAAAAACAAACAAAAGGAAAAGATATAAAAAGAAGGAAAAAAAAGAAAAAAGAAAATTAAAAAAATACAAACAAAAGAAAAAAGATATAAAAAACAAACATAATAACAAAAACGAAAAGAAAGGAAGGAAGTTAAATGGGAGTTTATTGAGAATTATAAATAACAAAGAAAAATATAAAGAAAAAAAAAAAACAATAGACAGCATAAAAAGGTATAAAAATAAAGGCTAAAAAAAAGAGATAAAAGTGAAGAGAAGGAAATCACGAGGAAAATTTTTCTAAGCTTTTAAAATTTCCTGCAAGAAAATTCCTTTTGTTTTTTATTTTGATCTTTAAAAAGTATTGAAGCAAAATTTTTTTTGTTTTCTCTCTCTCTCTCTATCTATCTATCTCTCTCTATCTCCTTATCTTTCTATCTTTCTATCTACCTCTCTTTATTTTTCAATTTCTCTCTCTTTCTTTCTCTCTCTCTCTCTCTCTCTCTCTCTCTCTCTCTCTCTCTCTCTCTCTCTCTCTCTCTCTCTCTCTCTCTCTCTCTCTCCATAAAAGCCACCCTTACCAACGTAGGGTATAAAAAGTCACTCCGGTAAGACTAAATTCTGCTTCTTAGGCCACTTCGAGTTCAGAACCACGACCTTCGTCCTGTCTGAAAGCTCGTAATGCTCAGAAGGTCACGTGACCGATCCCGTGACCGACCATGTGATTCATGTTTTTTTTCTTTTTCTATTCATTCTTTAAAAAGTAAATTAAATTTCCAGTCGTCAGAGACTACATTAATAATAAGAATTGCCACTTACTTACTTAATTAATAATGATAATAATAATAATAATAATAATAATAATAATAATAATAATAATAATAATAATAATAATAATAATAATAATAATAATAATAATAATCATATAAAGAAATTATTTTTATCTTAATTTATTATAATTTATTATTATTATTATTATTATTATTATTATTATTATTATTATTATTATTATTATTATTATTATTATTATCATTATTAATCTTATTATAATTATTATTACTATTAGTTTCAGTAATATATTTTGCATCCCCTTAAAGCCATTATAATTTATTAATAAAATTAGAAGCAACACCCATTATCATTTTAAATATTTCATTTTCTCATTTCTCATTGACTCAGAAGGAAATGAGTACTTCGGTGTAGCATCCCTTGAGAACGTTTAGAACACGTTCGAAAATTGCTATTTACAGAAACTGAAACTAGGCCCTGGGCAGAGTTTTGTAGTAAAAGGTTTGCACTTCACTGCACAATTACATTGTAGTTTCTTTATGCTTCAAATATATTAAGTATAAATTACGTCATAAATATTTTACGTCATAGTTAAAATAAGTCATAAATATATTACGTCATAGTTACATTATGTCATAAATATATTACGTCATAGTTATATTAAGTCATTGTTACGCCGTTTTATGACTGCTATTAATCATTTGTTTATTCGAATCTTTGGAAGATTGACTTATAACTATATATATATATATATATATATATATATATATATATATATATATATATATATATATATATATATATATATATATATATATATATATATATATATATATTTATATTATTTTTATTTTTTTATTATTATTTATATATATATATATATATATATATATATATATATATATATATATATATATATATATATATATATATATATATATATATATATATATATATATATATATATATATATATATATATATATATATATATATATATATATATATATATAT
>SEYY01021683.1:0-12500 GCA_009176605.1 Armadillidium nasatum
AAACAAGCTTCTAAGAGGTTGGGTTTTCTGAGGCGCCTTCGTTTTTTTTACACCACCCCAGCCAGCTCTGTATAGGGGTGTTGTTCGCCCCTGTATGGAGTACCCCGCATTCTGGGGTGGTTCCACACATACAGCTCTTTTGAAAAGGTGGAATCTAGGGCTTTTCGTCTCATCAACTCTCCGCTCTTACTAACTCTTCCAATCTCTTTCTTCCGTCGAATTGTTGCGTCACTTTCTCTATACTATCACTATTACAACGGAATGTCTTCTGAACTCTCACGTCGCATACCTCCTCTGTTGAGAAGGGCCCTTGCGACACGACTTTCTACACAGTCTCATCCTTTCTCTGTCCAACTCTCCGACCCCAGACTTAACCGCTATGCTCACTCTTACATGTACTCTACTGGTAAAGTCTGGAACACACTCCCTTCATCTGTTTTTCCAACTTCCTTTGACTTGTACACTTTTAAACGCCGTGTATCTGGTCACGTCGGCCTTTAGCGACCCGATTTTGAATACTCCCCAACTCTGTGGATTATGGTAGGCTTTGGCCTTTGCCCACCAGAGGAGACATTATATATATATATATATATATATATATATATATATATATATATATATATATATATATATATATATATATATATATATATATATAATATTATATATATATATATATATATATATATTATATATAATATATATATATATATATATATATATATATATATATATATATATATATATATATATATATATATATATATATATATAATATAATATATATATATATATATATATATATATATATATATATATATATATATATATATATATTATATATATATATATATATATATATATATATATATATATATATATATATATATATATATATATATATATAATATATATATATATATATATAATATATATTATATATATATATATATTATATATATATATATCTGGTTGGGCAAAGGCCAGAGGCCTACTAATTTCCACCAGAGTTGGGGAAAGACGGAAACCTGGTCAAAAACGTCCTGATACAAGACGTTTGAAAGGTGTGTTAGTCATAAAAAGTTGGGAAAATAGATGAAGTGAGTGTGTTTCAGGCTTTACCAGTAGAGTATATGTAAGATTGAGCGTATCTTTTAAGTCTGGGGTTAGAGAGTTGGACAGAGAAATGATGAGACTGTGTAGAAAGACGAGTCACACTAGCTCTTCTAAATGGAGGAGGTATGCGATTAGAGAGTTCACAAGAGATGTGTCCACTCTAATAGCGATTGAATAGAGAGAGAGGGACGCAACAATTCGGCCGGCAAAAAGAGACTGGAGAGAATTAGTGGGAGCGAAAGAATTAAGACGAAAAACTCTATATTAAAACTATTCAATGGGAGCTGTATGATTGAAACACCTCAGGTGTGAGGTATATTTTAAAATAGAGGCAAACAAAACCTCTACAAAGAACAGGCAACTGGCGAAGTGTGAAGAAGCGTTGAATGTGAATAAGAAACCTAATATCTTAAAAGCTTGTTTAGAAAGAGAGATAATGTGATCTTTTCAAGAAAGATCGCGAGAAAAAGAAACACCAAGAATATTAAGGAGAGTTGAAGGCTGAGTTGAGTGTTTTCGAAGAAGATTTCATAGTTGTGTGGAAGATTGTGTCAGGTAGAGAGGTGGGTGAATTGAGTTTCGCTGGCATTGAAAACAACCATGTTTTCTCTGCCCCAATTTGAAATGCGAGATAGATCAGAGGTTAGTTGCTCCAAGGCTACCTTCCTTGCGTCTATTAACTGTTGTTGGGAGGGGCACCTTTCAAAATGAAAAGAGTAATGAAGGGTGGAGTTATTAGCATAAGAGTAGATAGGAGATGAAGTAACAGAGAGAAGGTCATTAATGAAAAGAAGAAAAAGTATTGAGATAGGACAAATCTTTGAGGAACACCACTGTTAATAGATTTAAATGAAGAACGATGGCAGTCTACAACTGCTGCTATAGAACGACAGGAAAGCAAATCAGAGAGAAGGTTACAGAAAGAATGAGAGATTCTGAAAGAGGGAGTTTTGAGATCAAAGCTTTGTGCCAAACTCTATCGAAAGTTTTCGATATGTTTAGCGCAACAGCGAAAGATTCACAGAAATTCCGAAGCGCGGAGGACCAAGAGTCAGAGAGAAGGAAAAGAGCATCACCAGTAGAACGTTCCTTATGAAAGCCATACTGGCGATCAGATATAGGATAAGAAGAATTGATGTTTCCAAATCTTCCTGTTAAGGATATATTCGAAAACTTTAGAAAGAACGGAGGTTAAAGAAATAGGACGATAGTTAGAGGGTTGAGAGGGGTCCCCCTTCTTCGGCACAGGCTGAATGAGCTCACGTTTCCAGCAAGAAGGGAAGGTTGAAGTAGAAAGACATAGACGAAGTAGTTTACCAAGGTAGAGTGCAAGCTTGGAAACAAGTTTTGAGGATCAAAGGAGGGATACATCAGGACCTTACACTTTCTTAGTGTTAAGCTCAGTGATAGCAGAAATGACGTCTTTAGAAGAAATTACAATTTTAGGCAAAAATGTGTTGGAAGGGGTTGAAGGAGTAGGAACAGCTCAAAAGTTTGAACGAAGATTTCAACTTTAGAGGAAGTCAAAAATGGTAGTTGTACCGTCACAAGATACAAGAGAAGGGAAAGAGGAAGAAGCAAAATTAGAGTTTAAATTTTTTTTTCTCTTTGCAAAATGCCAGAAAGAGCGTGAAGAAGAGAATCCAGAAAATTGTTGCATTTTAAAGGGAGAAAGGAGTTTTTAGTGTTACGGAGAGTAGACTTTGCACGATTCCGGGATAAAATATAAGTTGCATGAGTTTCTGTAGTTTGAAGACGACGATAGGCCTGAAGGAAGCATCGCTGCATCGGACAGCACGAGAACAAGTTAGTTAAACCAAGGTTTAGTAGAAGGGAAAGAAAATGGAATATACGCCTCCATGCAAGAGAGAATCCCCTTTGTTATTCGTTCAGCACACTCAGACGGACCCCTCCCACGGAAACAGTAAGTATTCCATGGAAAATCAGAAAATTACAACCTCAAGTAAGACCAGTTAGTGGAACCGGAATGCCATAAACGTCTCCTCTCTGAAGGCGAGGGTTGTTCTTGCGGAAGACTTGACAAGATACAGAGATAAGATGATCGGATGAACCCAGAGGGGGAAAGAGTTTAACAGTGTAAAGAGAAAGATAGGAAGTTAGGAAAAGATCAAATAAGTTGGGTTCATCACAAGACGTTCTGGGATACGGGTATGGAGATGCACCAACTGCTCAAGGTTGTTCTGGATAGAAAATTGGTAGGAGAGTACACCAGCTGGATCATGAAAACAGGATGAACGCCATTGGCGGTGGTGAACATTGAAATCACATAAAATGATGATTTCGGAGAAAGGAGAAGAAGGAAGAAAGTATTCTATTTTGAAGTTAAGATAGTCGAAGAATTTTGTATAGTCTGTAGAGTTAGGAGATAAGTAGACAGAACAGATAAATGTTGTTGTAGAGTTTCAAGAAAGATTAAGCCATAAAGTAGAGAATTCATAAGACTCCAAATTAAAAACACGAGAGCAGACAACATCGTTGCGCACATATACGCAACATCCGCCTTTAGCTGAAAATTGAGGATAGAGACAGTAGGAGAAAACAGAGTAGGGCTTGCTGTCAGAGCACTCAAACACCTGACTTTCGGTTGAAAACAAGAGATGAAGTCTAGAAGAAGAGAGGTGAAGTACGACAAAGTGGAAATTAGAAAAGGAAGATCGTGCACCAGGACAATTCGTCAAAGAGATCTTGGTGGCACTAACTCCATCACCGGAGACTACCAGCTACCAATATGTTTAAATTTCTTTTCACTCACTATATAACAGAAGTAATGTCCTCCTCATTTGGAATATATATATATATATATATATATAATATATATATATATATATATATATATATATATATATATATATATATATATATATATATATATATATATATATATATATATATATAAGTGAAAATATAAACTTTTTATGGGATTCCTTCTCCGGGGACGAACCACCGCCTGTTGCGACTATAGAACGCCAAAATGCGTTTATTGCATTGTAATAAAATAATATATATATATATATATATATATATATATATATATATATATATATATATATATATATATATATATATATATATATATATATATATATATATATATATATATATAATAATAAATTAAAAAAAAAAAATTTTAAAAAGTTTTTAAAAAATAAAAAATAATTTTTTTTTTACCTTTCCTTGTAAGCTAAGCATTTTTTATATGTATCATCAAAAAAAAATTAAAATAAACAAACGCATCCTCTCTACAAGATTAACAACTTGAAAAATTTGCTGCTATGGCTTTTGCTTATATTTGACATAAGAAAAATGGGATTGATGGAGTATACAAAAGCACGTGTGGGTAAAAATATTATACGTAGCATACATACTGAGATTGAAAGGGATGAGAAATTATGAATATCTAATGTACAAAAAATTAAAGATCAACCCTTATGATTTTTTCGGATTCGGTGCATATGATGCCCAAGGAGGAACATTTTGCTTGAAAACATTGAAAAACAAGTGTGCATACACAATTCTCTTGTCCGTTATATTAAAAGATGCGTTTGCAAAATTGTATGACTTTTTTTTACGCTTAATAATGCTTCCTTGGGGTGTTATTATAATAAGATGTAATTTATTAAATATTTAATCCTATTAAAAAAATTAAGAAATAAAAAGTAATAAATAACTTGCATACTAGCTAGTTTCATACAGTGGTGGTTGCACAAACCTGCAACCACGTCACGAGCCACCCCAGATATATATATATATATATATATATATATATATATATATATATATATATATATATATATATATATATATATATATATATATATATATATATATATATATATATATATATATATATATATATATATATATATATATATATATATATATATATATATATATATATATATATATATATATATATATATATATATATATATATATATATATATATATATATATATATATATATATATATATATATATATATATATATATAATATATATATATATTCGGGAACTACAGATGTTTAATATTCATCTGTAGATACTGAAGAAAACATCAGCAAATTGAAATGAAAAAGTTGTGGATATTTAAAACAATAACATTGTTGATATCAACTTAAATTACCATAATTGATATAAATTTCTTATAAAATTATTTCCATTATGAGCATATTTTTTAGCTAGCAATGTTTCATTTAATTCCTATTTTAAAATATAGTTTGTTTTTTTTCGTTTTTTTTTTTTCAGCTAGCAATAATTCATTTAATTCCTATTTTAAAATACAGTTGTTCTTCTACGTTTCAGGAATTCTTGGAATAATATTATATGTAGTAGGTTTCCTAAACACTCTTTAGGAACTTTCTTTTATTTTGTCTAATGAAGCTTCCCCCAACGATCTTTCTGCGCTATAAAATTTAATATGTAATAGGAATTAAACCATCTATAGGATTAGTTTAAAAAAGAAACGTTAGTAAGGTAGAACTCATTAAAAACATAAAATGAAAATACATTTTAAAATCACACAAAACTTTCCTAAACAGCAGATTTTTTTTTCATGTCTACAAATCATTATAAAATTAAAATTTCATTTTATTCACTTAAAAATATAAAAATATTTATAACGAAACTGATAAAAATCCATTGTTTATAAATTCTCAGTTGACCATCAACAAAGGATTTTCACAATATATTTCATTACTTAGATGTCGTTACTCTCAGAGAAAATGAAAGCTTGGAACGAAAACTGGACAGGAAGAGTGTAACTGTATTCTTATAATTATAATTTATTGTTCTATCTTTCAACTTTCGTTCAAAACTTGCAGTTTAGATTTTACAGGCATTTCCTTGATGTATATTATTCGTAGATTTTTTATGCAGAAACAAGATGTTCAAATAAACAAAGGAAATAAATTTTAGGGTCCTTGTGAATTTCACATTCCAGACTTTTGTTCTTTTCATAACATTTTCAAGACAAATTTGTCTGCGATATTATATCCGTTTATTTGTAACAATGCTATTTACAGCTATTAAGCATTATCAGATATATTTCACTACCACTAGGTAAGATTAGGTTAGATTGCAAAGTTAGGATAATAATAATAAATTGCTTCCCTGCGATTTATCCGCTTTAGTAATAATTTAAGGTGAAGCAGGAATCATAAGTCTTTGTAAATCCAATCAAATGTAGGTCATAGTTGCAAGATATCGCTAACTTTTTAAATTACGCCACTTACTATTATGTATTTATTTTTTGTCATTTATTTCAATTTAATATGAAATCAATGTATGCATATATATTTATATATATTATATATATATATATATATATATATATATATATATATATATATATATATATATATATATATATATATATATATATATATATATATATATATATATATATATATATATATATATATATATATATATATATATATATATATATATATATGTTATTTTTAATTAGCAACCCTTGTCACGTGTTATTTCATATGTATTCCCTTCAATAAAATAGGACAATTTGCTCCAAATTCAAATAGGAACAAACATCTGAAGATGAAACTCACAAGTATCAATTATAATATTGTCCTTCACAGTTCTGAAATGGCAAATTGGGTTGCAATCCATAATTTAAGAAACTATTTTTACAAGACTTTTAAAACAAAGAACAACTACTAGCTCCGTTCAGCATTATTTTTTAAATGTTACTTTATTATTTTCAAAGCTATTTCTTGGCTAAAGAGTTGCATCCAAAATATCTAAATTATTTTTTTCAGATATTGCTTTAATACGGATAGAAATCACATTGTCAAACAAGAATATCATATAACAGAAGTTACCTTTCAATAGATGCAAATTAAAGGACACATTCTACTTTCAATTAGGTCGCACCTATTCTTCAGTTTAAACTATTAATCAGCTAAGGGTACCCTAAAAATTTTAAAACAACTTTTTTTAGATCTCCTTGACCTCACACATTCTATAGAGGATGATCTTCCCAACTTTGGAAGCCATTGTAGTAAAGACTGATAAAGATTAAGGGAAAGGGAAAAATGAAAAACAGACTAGGCAAGAAAACAAGAAGAGGAAACGAAGAAAATAAAAGCTTTTGATCTATAACACTGCAATAATTCACTTGCCATCCAATATATGATCAATAACACCAAACATCTTATACATTCCCTTCATAAATTGATCTGATCTCTCATGGTTCAGAAAATATCTTTCTTAATTTTTTGATGGTTAATAAATCTTTGGTTTATAGTTTTCACCCATAGTTCAGCATTCACATGCATGCCCACACCCACACCCCACACCCACACCCACACCCACACCCACACCCACACCCACACTCACACACACACCCACACCACACCCACACCCACACCCACACCCACACCCACACCCACACCCACACCCACACACACACACACACACACCCACACACACACACACACACACACATATATATATATATATATATATATATATATATATATATATATATATATATATATATATATATATATATATATATATATATATATATATATATATATATATATATATATATATATATATATATTTATCCTTGTCACGCGCGCACTTGGCAAGAGGAAAGCTAGTTCCAAGGTAATATACTCTTAACAGCCCCTTCGTAGACTTGTTAAAATAATCATACGTAAGATTTATGTTCCTTTATATTGCACAGTACCAGGGATGGCTTGTTTTAAATGCAGTGCGATTGTAACAATAAAAACAATTTATTACAATTTCGATTTTTGCAAACAAATATTATTATTATTATTATAACTATTATTATTATTATTATTATTATTATTATTATTATTATTATTATTATTATTATTATTATTATTATTATTATTATTATTATTATTATTATTATTATTATTATTATTATTATTATTATTATTATTATTATTATTATTATTATTATTATTATTATTATTATTATTATTATTATTATTATTATTATTATTATTATTGAGTAAAAATAACTAATTAATTGAAATACGGAGGTGGGTTGAAAAGTAACGCCTGTTCTTCTGTAATATCTCATTCATTGCAGATAAGGTAATGAAACAAAATCTAAAAGGAGTTCAAAGGTTTATTCAATGAACATGCAATATTATTTTTCTACATAATCTCCTTGAAAATCAACACATTTCTGCAAACGTTGAACCGACTTCTCCAAACAGGTTAAAAAGAAGTCTTGATCTGCCACCACTTTCTTCACTTCGTCATCAGAACGAAATCTCACTCACCGGAGACTCCTTCAACTTTGGAAATAAGTGTAAATTACTGGAAGCGAGATCAAGACTGTAGGGTGGGTGATCAATGACCTGGAAGCTCAAGAGTTGAAGCTTCTGAAGCGTCTGTCCAATGCAATATACTGGAGTAAAAAGGCACGATTTGGACTTTTTCGACGGATGCGGCTCTTCATTTTCTGGAGAGATACACAATAACGATCGGAGTCGTGCCCTTCGGCAGATATTCCGAATAGACGAGCCCCTCTACATCCCAGAATGCTGTCAGCATGAATATACCAGCAGAGGGTTTAGTCTTAAACTTTCGTACTCCAAGAGCTTGGGTGTCTGAATTACATAGAGGCTCGTTTCACTTCTGGATTGCAGTGGTTGACCAACGTTTCCTCACCCGTTACGATGTTTTGAAGAAATTGATCGCCCTCTCAACGATAACAGTTTAAAATTTCATTAGCAATTTCGATCTATTCTTTCCTCATGTCTTCTGTCAGCTGCCTTGTCACCCAACACGCACAAATTTTTTGATACTTTAAACCTGCATTTATTGCTTGAACAAGTTCTTTTGAAAATGCAAGCATGAAAGCAATTTCGGACTGTTTAATTGATCGATTTTCCAAAATAATGTCATCAACGCAAGCATGATGTTGGTCAGTGGTCACTGTAAAGGGGCGGCCACTTCTTGAAGTCTGTAATACATATATATTTACGGACACATCGACGAACGTTACCAACATCCGTAGTGTCAGTTCCAAGCACATCGAGCAAACGAAAATGAATTTCAGTAGCAATATGTATACCTTCGGCATGCAAAAATTCAATCACTTCATGTTGCTTCATGCAATAATAAATCACTATTAGCTTCCATTTTTCTATCACTGCACAACAATGAAACCAAATAACAGTACCGTTCGCGTGTCAAATCTATTCTTTAAGCTTCAATCTTTCGACAGCAAGATTGAACATGTTTTTACCTGTTTCTGTTGCTAAGCAACGCATCAACAGGCGTTATTTTTCAGCCCGCCCTCGTATTTAACGATAAGTAAACAAAAGTAGAAACTTTTTAAAATGATTTAGAAACGATTTCAGCTAGACTTCCTGAAGATGACAGAATATGATAAATCAGAAAAAAATAATAAAAACCAGCGGAAACCCCTACAAATGCATGACACGAAAATTTGTCTATGGGGAGGTCTCATCCCGTACCCGAAGACCCGTGAGTGGTGGAAAAATTATATGATAATGCTTTAATACTATAAACCAATAAAAAAGTAATAAAAATGGAGCATCAATCTGTAAGATTTAATTTTATGTTATAAATATGAAATTGAGAGATCATAACTTTTTTAGGTTTATTTCTCGAGTTTTTAGTGTTTTAATGTTTTCCTTTCTTCACATCTCATTTATTTCAAATATTTATTTTAAGTTATATGAAAATCAACTTGAGTTGGTATTATTCATAAGGACCATAGACAAATATAATGAATATGAAATTTGGAGAATTTTTAATTCATTTATTGAGATTCGATGTTTTTTTTTTTTTTTTTTTTTTTTTTACTTTTTTCCTAATTTGCAACATATTACTGACACTTTCAATAATTGAAAAATTAGCAAGTGTCACTATTTTTAATAAGACCTCAGAAGAAGCATTTGGTTGCAGCAACATATAAATAGAATTACATTTGGAGTGAGCATTACTGGCTCTCAGGTATCAAATAAAGAATCTCTCTTGGTTTTGGTCTCGTTTGCACACACATACACATACGCACACACACACACAAACATTCATGCACTTTGATTTCTAATTAATTTCCCAGTTTTAATTTTAAAAGGAATACTTTCAAACTTAAGAAGACTTAAAAAAAAAAAAAATACTCCAGACCTAACCTGACGCAAGCTTAAATAAACATTGTCGAAAGGGTAAAAAAAAAAAAAAAAAAAAAACTAATAAAACTTTGATTATTAGCATTATTTCGAAAAAGTTATTTTAAAGAATACGTACGAGTATATATATATATATATATATATATATATATATATATATATATATATATATATATATAATATATATATATATATATATATATATATATATATATATATATATACTGCTTTCAACAACTCCAGGACCAGCATGGGTAACAACAATAGCTCTGAGAAGTATGATCTTCTGGAGGGCTCTGGGAAAAGGTGTTCAGAAGGTAGAAGAAATACGATGCTAATCCCACTAAAAGTGTGAAACCCAATAACATGATAACATAATTAAAACTCAAAGACTCGCACTGAAACTGAAAAGCCGAAAAACATAATCATTTAGAGAACTCTGGAAAATTTAATTAAAGGAGCAGATGTGAAAGATGCTGGTTCTACTAACAGGGTGAAGACCCTTCCTAGAAGATGATAAGAAAGGAAATATATATATACATACATATATATATATATATATATATATATATATATATATATATATATATATATATATATATATATATATATATATATATATATATATATATATATATATATATACATATATATATATATATATATATATATATATATATATATATATATATATATATATATATATATATATATATATATATATATATATATATATATATATATATATATATATATATATATTATATATATATATATATATATATATATATATATATATATATATATATATAATATATATATATATATATATATATATATATATATATAATATATATATATTATATATATATATATATATATATATATATATATATATATATATATATATATATATATATATATATATATATATATATATATATATATATATATATATATATATAATATATATATATATATATATATATATATATATATATATATATATATATATATATATATATATATATATATATAGTATATATATATATATATATATATATTTATATAACTATAACTAGCAAAGTTTCCTACAATATTGGAAGGTGGCTTCAATTGTTGATCACACAATTCACAATTGTACATGGAAAGACACTAATAGCTAAAAGGTGTTCCTACCCTTATTCATCTTTTTCTCTAATTCACATGCTGAACTAGCTATTCCAATGTCATAGAATACAATAGCTCAATTTTCTTTATATTTTGAAATACTTTTCAAAATAGTACTCCTTCTATAACTTAAGATACATCACCCCTTTTTTTCAGTTAACAGTAAATTTTTAATTTTATTTCTTAATAAAATTTATGCAAAAATGGTGACGAATTTCTTTTTAAAAATATTTTTCCTTGAACAATTAGTATATATATATATATATATATATATATATATATATATATATATATATATATATATATATATATATATATATATATATATATATATATATATATATATATATATATATATAATATATATATATATATATATATATATATATATATATATATATATATAATATATATATATATATATATATATATATATATATATATATATATATATATATATATATATATATATATATATATATATATATATATATATATATATATATATATATATATTTATATATATATATATATATATATATATATATAATATATATATATATATATATATATATATATATATATATATATATATATATATATATATATATATATATATATATATATATATATAATACTATATATATATATATATATATATATATATATATATATATATATATATATATATATATATATATATATATATATATATATATATATATATATATATATATATATATATATATATATATATATATAATATATATATATATATATATATATATATATATATATATATATATATATATATATATATATATATATATATATATATACTATACGAGTGTACGTATTTGTAAATAAAAAGCGAATATGCTTGAAAGGTACACATAACATGCAGTCTGTATAAACAAAACTTGAGATCAAAGCGCTAAGCAGAAGACTCACTGCCATAAATTCTTCAACGATTCGTGCCTTGGAATACCTGGCGATAATTTAAGTATAATTAAAGAGTTTTTGATA
>SEYY01021683.1:17500-25000 GCA_009176605.1 Armadillidium nasatum
CAGTTTCATTATGAAATTATCTATTCTCGATAGCATTATCATTATTATTATCTTCGTATTATTTTCTTTTTTATTATTATTATTATTATTATTATTATTATTATATTATTATTATTATTATTATTATTAATATTATTATTATTATTATTATTATTATTATTATTATAATTATTGTTATTTTTATTATTATTATTATTATTATTATTATTATTATTATTATTATTATTATTATTATTATTATTATTATTATTATTATTATATTATTATTATTTATTTATTATTATTATTACTGTTATTATTTTTATTGTTATTAATCAATAATAATAATAATAAAAAAAAAAAAAAAAAAAAAAAAAAAAAAAAAAAATTTTTAATAATAAATAATAATAATAATAATAATAATAATAATAATAATAATATAATAATAGTAATAATATTATTATTAATAATAATAATAATAATTATAATAATAATAATATTATTATTATTATATTAATACTATTATTATATTCATAAATATTATTATTTTTGAAATTATGGTTTTCGTTGTATTTTGTTTAACACAAATATCTTTGGGCAGAAAATTTAATATTTTATATTAAAGTTTTTGATTAATTAATTAATCGTTTAATATTAATTTGCAGCAATCAATTGAAAAAGAAATTATTAATTTCATTTTTAAAAGCAATTCAATTTCCTACAATTTATCTTTTTTGTGTTATTTCTTTTTGGAATGATGTTCTTTAAAAAAAAAACCATATTATTATTATTATTATTATTATATTATTATTATTATTATTATTATTATTATTATTATTATTATTATTGTTTTTATTATTATATTATATATTATTATTATTATTATTATTATTATTATTATTATTATTATTATTATTATTATTTATTATTATTATTATTATTATTATTATTATTATTATTATTATTATTATTATTATTATTATTATTATTATTATTATTATTATTATTATTATCTTTATTATTTTATTATTTTTAATTATTATTATTATTATTATCATTTGTAGTAGTAGTAGTACTACTACTACTACTTTTTTTTCTTTTCTTTTACCCACTTTGATTACTTTCTAAGTTCATTTCTTTATTTTTTGATTTTTTTTTTTTTTTTCTTTTTTTCTTGTATGGAAAGTATTGATTAAATACTTTATGTTTCTTTTTTTTTTTTACAACTAATTAAAATCTACAATTTGATTTTTGCATATTATAAAAAATAATACATGTATTAAGTTGAAGTAATATTATAATTAATAATTCGAGAAATTTATACATAAAAAAAATAAAATAAAAAAAAATAAAAAAAAAGGGCATTTGGGATTTGGGATTTGTTTCTTAATTTTGTTTGATGCCCAATGTTAAGAGTCCACTTTTATAAATCAAAAACCTTTAGGGGCTATAAACCAAATTTTTAACTAAGAAGATTGTGGTGCGCTTCTGATGTGTACCAGGAGTACATATAGGGAGCTGACACAGGGGGTTTCATGTCCCACTGATGAGGAGGTATACCTGGTGAAGGGGTCGAGCCCCCGAGGTGAGAGGAATGAAGTCCTGACGCGCTTAATTGATCATTAGCAGACGAAGGAGTATTAGGAGCTGAGTGACCTCCTTGGTTTTGCTGACTCTGCGATTGCTGACTCGATGGGACTGGGTTTCCCTGACTCCCAGAGGATGATGAAGCTAGAGCCCCAAAGGAGAGTGGGGCCTGTGGGCTTTGTGGATCAGGCGGGGGAGACGATACGCTTTGAGGGGTAGTGGAAGGAAGAGGCTGACCAAGAGGAGAGGCTGCATCTAAAGGAGAACCTCCCAAAGGTGAACCAGGGGTTATTGGTGCACCCATTGGGGTACTCGGCCCACTGCCATTTTGCGCAGCTTTCATTAATTTCTTGTACTTACTTCGACGATTTTGAAACCAAATTTTGATCTGAAAAATAAAAATATATATATATATATAATATATATATATATATATATATATATATATATATATATATATATATATATATATATATATATATATATATATATATATATATATATATATAGGGTTGGCCGACGCACCGCACCGGTGCGGTGCGGTGCGTTGGTGCGGTCATTTTGGTGCGGTGCGGTGCGGTGCGCAACACATTTTCAGCAACCCGGTGCGGTGCGGTGCGGTGCGAAAGAAAAAATAAAAGTGCGGTGCGGTGCGGTGCGCAAAGAAAATTAACGGTGCGGTGCGGTGCGTGCGGTGCGTGGTGCGGCCTCTGGTGCGCACCGCACCGAAGTTGAAGTATCCTGCTATAATCATCAATTCGTCAGATATATATATATATATATATAATATATATTATATATATATATATATATATATATATATATATATATATATATATATATATATATATATATATATATATATATATATATATATATATATATATATATATATATATATATATATATATATATATATATATATATATATATATATATATATATATATATATATATATATATATATATATATATATATATATATATATATATATATATATATATATATATATATATATATATATAATATATATATATATATATATATATATATATATATATATATATATATATATGATTGAAATTGTTTCATATTTTCAAGGTATCCTGACAAAAGACTTGATTCCACCTTTCTCACTGGAAAGACGTGTCTCACTAGCCTGTTTCATTGAAGGAGGTATTCGACAGGAGAGTTCAAAAGAGCAGTGCTGGTTGTAATGAGCGATAGTATGGAAAGTAACAGAAATTTGACGTGTGCAAAGAAATTGGAGAGAATTGGTGTGAAATAACTGATAAGACAAAAATACTTAGGCTCCTTCTTTTTAAAAGCATCATGAGTGGACCATCCTAGATGTGTGAAACGTACTCCATAGAGTGAAAACAAGATACCTGTGAAGAGTAAAAAAATTTCGAAGGAGCCCCAGAACATTAAACATCATAGAAGCTTGTTTTAATAGAGAAATATTGTAATCCTTTAAAGAAAGATTACGAGAAAAAGAAATAGCAAGAATATTTAAGGACAGACGAAAGGTTAAATGGCGATGCCAGAATTACATTAAATGTTGTATCGAGTAGAAAGATGGAGGATCAGAGCTTTGGGATTGAAAATTCCCATTTTTCTCTCTCCTCTGCAAGGAAAACCAGAGGATGACCACTTCAGGGTAACTCTCCTAGCTTTAATTAATTACTGTTGAGTATATATATATATATATATATATATATAATATATATATTATATATATATATATATATATATATATATATATATATATATATATATATAGAGGGGCGGCATCCAAAGAATGCCCCTCAACCTCCACCCCTCACCCCATCATCACTTGGGAGTTGGCGGCCTCCGATGATGGGGATGGTGCCGCCATGACCCGGCGTCCGGCTTGCCCCGATGCACGGTCTTCTTTTTTCATTAATTTCTGCAACATTCGCGGTCTTTTTTCTAATTTCCCCTTTGTCGAACACCATCTCTCTTCTTCTAAACCTCATCTCTTGTTTCTAGCCGAAACTCAGGTGCTTGAGTGTGCTGACAGCAAACCTTATTCTGTTACCTCCTACTGTCTCTATCCTCAATTTTCAGCCAAAGGCGGTTGTTGCGCATATGTGCGCAACGATGTTATTTGCTCTCGTGTCTCTGATTTGGAGTCTCATGAATTTTCTACCTTATGGCTTAAGCTCTCTTGCAATTCTACTACTAAATTTATTTGTTCTGTCTACTTATCTCCTAACTCTGCAGACTATCCAAAATTCTTTGACTATCTTAACTCTAAAATAGAACACTTCTTTCTTCTTCTCCTTTCTCCCAAATCATCATTTAGGGTGATTTCAATGTTTACCACCGTCATTGGCTTTCATCTATTGCTCATGATCCAGCTGGTGAACTTGCATACTAATTTTATATCTAGAACAACCTTGAGCAGTTAATGCATCTCCCTACCCGTATCCCTTATTGCCTTGGTGATGAACCCAAAATATTTTATCTTTTCCTAACTTCTTATCCTTCTCCTTACACTTTCAAACTCTTTAGTCATCTGGTCTCATCCGATCACCTTCTTATCTCTGTATCTTGTTCCTGTCTCTTCAAGTCTTCCGCAAGAACGGCCCCCGCCTTCGGCGAGGAGATGTCTGTGGCACTTCGGTGCTGCTAACTGGTCAGACTTGCGGTTGTACTTCTCTGATTTCCCATGGAATGATTATTGCTTCGTGGGAGGGGTCCCTCGGAGTGTGCCGAGCGTATAACCGAGGTGATTCTCTCTGGCATGGAAGCGTACATTCCATATTCTTTCCCTTCTACTAAACCTAACAAACCTTGGTTTAACTCTGCTTGTTCTCGCGCTATCCGCCGCAGGGATGCTGTCTTCAGAGATTACCGTCGTCTTCAAACTCCTGAAACTCATGCTACTTATATTTCATCCCGGAATCGTGCAAAATCTATTCTTCGAGATACCAAAAACTCTTTTCTCCGCCGCAAATGCAATAATCTTTCTGGTTCTTCTTCATCTCGCCCTTTCTGGCATTTCGCAAAAAATGTCAACTCTAACTTTGCTTCTTCCTCTTTCCCTCCTCTAGTCTCTTCTGATGGCACAACTGCCATTTTACCTTCTACTAAAGCTGAACTCTTCGCCCAAACTTTTGCCTCTAACTCTACCTTGGACGATTCCGGAGCTATTCCTCCTCCTACAACCTCCTCCAACTCATTTATGCCTAAATTGTAATTTCTTCTAAAGATATCATTTCTGCTCTCTCTGAGCTTAACACTAAGAAGGCGTATGGTCCTGATGGTATTCCTCCTGCGGTTCTCAAAACTTGTGCTTCCGAGCTTGCACCCTGCCTTGGTAAACTATTTCGTCTTTGCCTTTCTACTTCGATCTTCCCTTCTTGCTGGAAACGTGCGCTCATTCAACCTGTGCCGAAGAAGGGGGACCCCTCTCAGCCCTCTAACTATCGTCCCATTTCTTTAACCTCCGTTCTCTCTAAAGTTTTCGAATCTATCCTTAACAGGAAGATTTGGAAACATCTCAATTCTTCCAATCTTATCTCTGATCGCCAGTATGGCTTTCGTAAAGGACGTTCTACTGGTGATCTTCTTTCCTTACTTTATGACTCTTGGTCCTCCGCTCTTCGGGGTTTCGGTGAATCTTTCGCTGTGGCGCTAGACATATCGAAAGCTTTCGATAGAGTCTGGCACAAAGCTTTGATTTCCAAACTTCCCTCTTTCGGAATCTATCCTTCTCTCTGTGACCTCCTATCTAATTTTCCTTTCTGGTCGTTCTATAGCAGCTGTTGTAGACGGCCACCGTTCTTCCTATAAATCTATAAATAGTGGTGTTCCTCAAGGATCTGTCCTTTCTCCAACTCTTTTTTTTCTAATTTTCATCAATGATCTTCTCTCTATTACTTCGTCTCCTATACACTCCTATGCCGATGACTCCACCCTTCATTATCTTTCAATTTGAAATGCGTCCCTCCCAACAGCAGTTATTAGACGCAAGGAGGATTGCCTTGGAGCAACTGACCTCTGATCTTTCTCGTATTTCAAATTGGGGCAGAGAAAACATGGTTGTTTTCAATGCCTCAAAAACTCAATTCCTCCATCTTTCTACTCGACACAATCTTCCACACAACTATGACATCTTCTTCGAAAACACTCAACTCAAACCTTCATCTGTTCTCAATATTCTCGGTGTTTCCTTTTCTCGTGATCTTTCTTGGAAAGATCACATTACCTCTCTTTCTAAACAAGCTTCTAAGAGGTTGGGTGTTCTGTGGCGCCTTCGTAGTTTTTTTACGCCACCCCAGTTGCTTGCTCTGTATAGGGGTGTTGTTCGCCCTTGTATGGAGTACGCCTCGCATATCTGTGGTGGTTCCACACATACAGCTCATCTTGAAAAGGTGGAGTCTAGGGCTTTTCGTCTTATCAACTCTCCTGCTCTTACTAACTCTCTCCAATCTCTTTCTTCCCGTCGAATTGTTGCGTCACTCTCTCTATACTATCGCTATTACAACGGACATTGCTCTTCTGAACTCTCACGTCGCATACCTCCTCCACTGAGAAGGACTCGTGCGACATGACTTTCTACACAGTCTCATCCTTTCTCTGTCCAACTCTCCGACCCCAGACTTAACAGCTATGCTCAATCTTACATGTACTCTACTGGTAAAGTCTGGAACACACTCCCTTTATCTGTTTTCCCAACTTCCTTTGACTTGCACACTTTTAAACGCCGTGTATCGGGTCACGTCGGCCATTAGCGACCCCGAATCCGATTGCTCCCCAACTCCGGTGGATATTGGTACGCCTTGGGCCTTTGCCCACCGGAGGAGACATAAAATATATATATATATATATATATATATATATATATATATATATATATATATATATATATATATATATATATATATATATATATATATATATATATATATATATATATATATATATATATATTACAGAGAGAGAGAAGGAAGTTGGAGAGATGAAAAATGTAATATATATATATATATATATATATATATATATATATATATATATATATATATATATATATATATATATATATATATATATATATATATATATATATATATATATATATATATATATATATATACAGAGGAGAGAAGGAAGTTGGAGAGATGAAATGTATATATATATATATATATATATATATATATATATATATATATATATATATATATATATATATATATATATATATATATATATATATATATATATATATATATATATATATATATATATATATATATATATATATATATATATATATATATATATATATATATATATATATATATATATATATATATATATATATATATATATATATATATATATATATATATATATATATATATATATATATATATATATATATATATATATATATATATATAGAGAGAGAGAAGGAAGTTGGAGAGATGGAAAATGTACTTTAGTGAATTGTTGAAACGATGGGAGAGAGATTAGTAATGGGGGAGAGGTAGAAAATGATAGGGATGTAGTTAGCGAAGAAGAGGAAATAAATATTAGTAAAGAAAAGGTGGAAGTAGTGGTGAGAAAGGTAAAAAAGGAAAATCGGCAGGAATGTATGGTATATATAGAGAGATGATAAAGGAGGGAACTAGAGAGTTGATTGACTGGTTGGTGAGAAAGTTTAATGAATGTTGGAGAGAAGGGAGAGTGACTCAGGAATGGCAGGACTCTTGCACTGTACCCATATATAGAGGAAAAGGGGATAAGCTAGTTTGTAAAAATCTCAGGGGATTAGTCTGCTGAGCATGATATAAAAGATTTTTGGGAAGGTGTTAGTGACGAGAATGAAAGAATTGACAAGTGAGGAAATGGGTGAGAAACAAGAGGGTTTTAGGGAGGGTAGGGGATGTGTGGACCAGGTA
>SEYY01021683.1:32500-35000 GCA_009176605.1 Armadillidium nasatum
AGCAGTGTCCATTGTAATAGCGATAGTAGAGAGAGAGTGACGCAACATTTCGACGGGCAGAAAGAGATTGGAGAGAATTAGTGAGAGCAGGAGAATTGATAAGGCGAAAAGCTCTAGACTCCACCTTTTCCAGGAGAGCTGTGTGTGTGGAACCACCCCAGATGTGTGACGCATACTCCATACACCCTATACAGAGCAAGCAACTGGGGTGGTGTGAAGAAATACTGAAGGCGCCTCAGAACACCCAACCTCTTAGAAGCTTGTTTAGAAAGAGAGGTAATGTGATCTTTCCAAGAAAGATCACGAGAAAAAGAAACACCTAGAATATTGAGGAGAGATGAAGGTTTGAGTTGCGTGTTTTCGAAGAAGATATCGTAGTTGTGTGGAAGATTGTGTCGAGTAGAGAGATGGAGGAATTGAGTTTTTGAGGCATTGAAAACGACCATGTTTTCTTTGCCCCAATTGGAAATGAGAGATAGATCAGAGGTTAGTTGCTCCAAGGCCACCCTCCTTGCTTCTATTAACTGTTGCTGGGAGGGGCGTCTTTCAAAATGAAAAGAGTAATGAAGGGTGGAGTCATCAGCATAGGAGTGGATAGGAGATGAAGTAATAGAGAAAGGTCATTAATGAAAAACAGAAAAGTGTTGGGGATAGGACAGATCCTTGAGGAACACCACTATTAATAGATTTATAGGATGAACGGTGGCCGTCTACAACAGCTGCTATAGAACGACCCGAAAGGAAATCAGAGAGAAGGTCACAGAGAGAAGGATAGATTCCGAAAGAGGGAAGTTTGGAAATCAAAGCTTTGTGCCAGACTCTATCGAAAGCTTTCGATATGTCCAGCGCTACAGCAAAAGATTCACCGAAATGCCGAAGAGCGGAGGACCAAGAGTCAGAGAGAAGGGAAAGAAGATCACCAGTAGAGCGTTTCTTTCGAAAGCCATACTGGCGATCTGAGATAAGATTAGAAGAATTGAGATGTTTCCAAATCTTCCTGTTAAGGATAGATTCGAAAACTTTAGAAAGAACGGAGGTTAAAGAAATAGGACGATAGTTAGAGGGTTGAGAGGGGTCCCCCTTCTTCGGCACAGGTTGAATGAGCGCACGTTTCCAGCAAGAAGGGAAGGTTGAAGTAGAAAGACATAGACGAAATAGTTTACCAAGGCACGGTGCAAGCTCGGAAGCACAAGTTTTGAGAACCACAGGAGGGATACCATCAGGACCGTTCGCCTTCTTAGTGTTAAGCTCAGAGAGAGCAGAAGTGACGTCTTTAGAAGAAATTACAATTTTGGCATAAATAAGTTAGAGGGGGTTGAAGGAGTAGGAACAGCTCCGGAATCGTCTAAGGTTGAATTTAAGGCAAAAGTTTGAGCAAAGAGTTCAGCTTTAGAGGAAGGCAAAATGGCAGTTGTACCGTCAGAAGATACTAGAGGAGGGAAAGAGGAAGAAGCAAAGTTAGAGTTGACATTTTTTGCAAAATGCCAGAAAGGGCGAGAGGAAGAGGAGCCAGAAAGATTATTGCATTTGCGACGGAGAAAAGAGTTTTTTAGTATCTCGAAGAATAGATTTTGCACGATTCCGGGATGAAATATAAGTTGCATGAGATTTCTGGAGTTTGAAGACGACGGTAATCCTTGAAGGCAGCATCCCTGCGGCGGATAGCACGAGAACAAGCAGAGTTAAACCAAGGTTTATTAGGTTTAGTGGAAGGGAAAGAATATGGAATGTACGCCTCCATGCCAGAGAGAATCACCTCGTTATGCGCTCAGCGCACTCCGAGGGACCCCTCCCACGGAAACAGTAATCATTCCATGGAAAATCAGAAAAGTACGACCGCAAGTCAGACCAGTTAGTGGCACCGAAATGCCAGAAACGTCTCCTCGCCGAAGGCGGGGGCCGTTCTTGCGGAAGACTTGAAGAGACAGGACAAGATACGGAGATAAGAAGATGATCGGATGAACCCAGAGGAGGAAAGAGTTTAACAGTATAAGGAGAAGGATTAGAAGTTAGAAAAGGTCTAGAATGTTGGGTTCATCACCAAGACGGTCAGGGATACGGGTAGGGAGTTGCACCAACTGCTCAAGGTTGTTCTGGATAGAAAATTGGTAGGCGAGTTTCACCAGCTGGATCATGAAAACTAGATGAAAGCCATTGGCGGTGGTGAACATTGAAATCACATAAAATGATGATTTCAGGAGAAAGGAGAAGAAGAAAGAATGTGTTCTATTTTGGAGTTAAGATAGTCGAAGAATTTTGGATAGTCTGTAGAGTTAGGGGATAAGTAGACAGAACAAATGAATTTAGTCGTAGAATTGCAAGAAAGTTTGAGCCATAAAGTTGAGAATTCAGAAGACTCCAAATTAGAGACACGAGAACAGACAACATCGTTGCGCACATATGCGCAACATCCGCCTTTGGCTGAAAATTGAGGATAGAGACAGTAGGAGGAAACAGAGTAGGGTTTGCTGTCAGAGCACTCAGACACCTGAGTTTCAGT
>SEYY01021683.1:37500-40000 GCA_009176605.1 Armadillidium nasatum
TTAATTAAATTTTCTTATAAATACTGTATGAATGTAGTTTCATACATTTCATTCGTAAATATTTTTAGTGGAGGTGGATATCAACTTAATTTCCCTTTCTAAATACACAAGTACAAACACACACACACACACACACACACACACACACACACACACATACACGCATATATATATACATATATTATATATATATATAATAATATATATATATATATATATATATATATATATATATATATATATATATTATATATGTATATATATATATATATATATATATATATATATATATATATATATATATATTATATATATATATATATATATATATATATATATATATATATATATATATATATATATATATATATATATATATATATATATATATATATATATATATATATATATATATATATATATATATATATATATATATATATATATATATATATATATATATATATATATATATAATATATATATATATATAAAGAGTTTGCTCCTGGAAATCCTTGCCCTTATCATGAAAAAGAAGTTCTACAAATTGACAAACATGGCTAAAAAAAAGACATTGAACATTACAGAACATGATTTTTTTAAAATAATTCTTCAAATAAAAAAAAAAACTAAAACCCTAAAGGATAAAAAAAAAGCAATAAATTGAATTAAACAATTAAAAACATTATAAATGTAAGAAAGAGGGACGAAAAAATACAACAAAAAACCTATCTAGATACGTTGCATATTAAGAACGAAGTGTTAGCAAGATAAACATCACGTCAAGAAGGGAGAACTTAACTAACTTATTAACAAGACAAAAAATTTTGTCATTGAATTTATTTTTAGTCAAACGCATCAATATATATATATATATATATATTATATATATATATATATATATATATATATATATATATATATATATATATATATATATATATATATATATATATATATATTAGAGCTGGGCAATAGCGCAAGTGAAAGCGCAAGAGCGCAAGAGAAAGGGCAAGTGAAAGTGCAAGAGCGCAAATTGTGCTCTAGGTAAGTGACTAGCGTTCTTGCACTTGCACTTTACCGGCTTTACAAAGGGTAAATTTTGTTAATTTGTTCATTTATTATGCAGTGGTGGGTAAGTGCTCAACTTGGGCTATAATTAAGTGACTTGCGATAACATTTGGGCTTTATCATTTTTTGAAGAACTCAAAATTTTGTAACGTTTTCAAGGAAAGGGAGGAAAACGAGTGTAAAATATGATCAACAATATTTGCCAAATTCTGTGACGTTATTGTGGAAAAATATGTTGAATAATGATTAATGAATTTGTTTTAAAAATCAGTAGACACCACTGGAAGACAAGTTAGAGCAGACCCTGGATAGTTGGGCTGGAATTAATGTCCACCCCAGTACCCCCTCACTATAGGGACCTGTTTCCGTATGAATACTAAGAGATCTGGGTCGATTTATTCATTAAGTTCAATACCCCTTTATCCAGCTCAGCTGTTGTGGAGAGGCTGGTCTGTCAAGGGTCAGACATTCTGAGAATAAAGAGAGCAGCCATTGCATCCAGCAACTTCGAAAATTTTATTTTTATGAAAGGGAATATGACCCTCTTCAAGATGCTACAGAATGTGACTGAGGATTTCAATAATGGACTAAAATAAAATTAAAATCTGGTCTTTTTTGTGCTCTTGCGTGTGCGGTACAACAATTTTAAAAAAAGTTGTAGTAATTTGTAAATGCGTTCTAAATTTTTTAAAATAAGTTGCGATCTTACCCTTGCGCACCAATTTTTTTTTCAACTTAAGAATCCACCTCTGATATATATATATATATATATATATATATATATATATATATATATATATATATATATATATATATATATATATATATATATATATATATATATATATATATATATATATATATATATATATATATATATATATATATATTATATATATATATATATATATATATATATATATATATATATATATATATATATATATATATACTATATATATATATATATATATATATATATATATATATATATATATATATATATATATATATATATATATTATATATATATATATATATATATATATATATATATATATATATATATATATATATCTATTATATATTAATATATATATTATATATTTGTTCTTATCATAAAAAAGAATAAGTTCTGCAGATTCACAAACATGGCTTTTTTTTTTTTTTTTTTTTTTTTTTTTTTTTTTTTTTTAAAGATTTTTTTTTTTTTAAAATTTTTTTTTTTTTTTTTTTTTTTTTTTTAGTAATTCTTCAAAACAAAATAAAAACTTAAAACCCTAAAGGAAAAAAAGCAATAAATTGAATTAAACAATTAAAACCATTAATAATGTAAGAAAAGAGAAGTAAGAAAAAACACTACAAAAAACTTATCTAGATACGTTGCATATTAAGAACGAAGTGTTAGCAAGATAAACATCACGTCAAG
>SEYY01021683.1:42500-47500 GCA_009176605.1 Armadillidium nasatum
TGTTAATAATTATTTTTCTTGGTGGCGCACCTCCTGGTGGCATCCGATTCCATGTTACTGGACCAATGCAAATGGCTAGATAGATGAGTAAGGTTATATATTCCCTGAAAGTATGGATATTTCAGAACCAATTTCATTTAACAAAGACAGAAAAGACTGGGCTTCAGAGCATTTGCATATTTTCAGTGAACATTTATGCAAAAATGTGGATAGATGCATCTAACCCAGCGGCAGCTCCTTGGAATGATATTGATCTATTGCACACCTTAAATTTGAAAGATAAAATAGATGCAAAGAAAGAAAATGTTGCTTTAAATAAACTTTTGCAACACCTTTGGTATCTTTCGGAAGAATTAATTGCACTTTCACTGTTTAATTAATGCAAAAGTGTTTGCAAAAATTAAAATGAAAATTGTCACTGCGATCATAGATGGAGCTGGCGGAAATGGAGAACCTGAATGCCCACCTCCAAAAGATTACAATTCCAAAAACATCAATTTCCAGCTGTCACTTAAAAGACTTTGCAACACTGGGGACAATTGCTTTTTTTCAGAAATTGAACATTGATACAGCCTTTTTACACACAGACCCTGAAACATGGCTAGAACGAGATGATTATCAGAAAGGAGTGTCCATTATAACAGCAATATCAGTTACCAATGATTTTGCAGAGCATGGAGTCTCATTAATCTAAGAATATAATAAAAGAGTGAAGAGCAACTCCAATTCATACTCCAAGTAGTAGCAGAACACAGAAAACTACTCCGAGATAGTAAGAGGGCAAAAGGTCAACATTATTGGGGCAAACCAGGCAACAATGACTAGTTAGCAGCTATCAAACCCCGCCATGAGCGGTTAATACTCCTACGGAAGGGGGACCTGGACGATTGCTCTCAGGGTAAAACTTTGACGATGATGTGCAATATGTTCCAATTCATCAATTCTTAAAATATATTAAACAGAGCGTTTTTACTACCATAGCAACCTATTCGAAAGGTAGTTGTAAGACTTTTTAAAAAAAAAAAATTTCACGCATCATAAGGACCAACCTTTTATATATATATATATATATATATATATATATATATATATATATATATATATATATATATATATATATATATATATATATATATATATATATATATATATATGTGTGTGTGTGTGTGTGTGTGTACACATATGATAAAATAAAAGGAAGCCTTCTTGTATTCTTATCTCTGTTTTATGAGTGCTTATTTGCGAGTAAGGCTCGTTTTATATTCTCCTCGTTTTGTTTCTTAAGTTATAAAGGCATTTATGCCTTGTAATAGCTTCAGCAAGAATATATTGAGCTTAAATATGGAACTCGTCTTTCATAGAGCTTCATTTATATATATATATATATATATATATATATATATATATATATATATATATATATATATATATATATATATATATATATATATATATATATATATATATATATATATATATATATATATATATATATATATATATATATATATATATATATATATATATATATATATATATATATATATATATATATATATATATATATATATATATATATATATATATATATATATATATATATATATATATATATATATATATATATATATATATATATATATATATATATATATATATATATATATATATATATATATATATATATATATATATATATATATATATATATATATATATATATATATATATATATATATATTATGTCGGCCTTATTTGGACATATATATATATATAAATATATTTAATTATTATATATATATATATATATATATTAATATGAACTGCTTCTGAGAAGGAATATAATAAGCTCCAGAATAACCAACTGCAATTTTTTAAAAAAATCGTTAGTTTCATTTGCCGACCAGTTTCGGGTGATTTTCTTAAGGCCTATAACATAGCAAATGAAAATTATAAAATACTAAATATAAATAATTATTATTTGAAAGTAATAATATATGTATTTATAGTAAAGAAATGGAAAGTATGTGAATATAGTAATAAGACCATCAAAATAATAAAGAAATCCTTTCAAAATGCCATCAGAATGAAGATTTTCATCTGTGACTGGTTTGCACAAGATATGTATAAGAATTCTACTATTTCTAGATTGAACTTCTCAGCATAATCGAAAATCTCAGAATTAGAATCTTTTGTACAATGATGCTTTGGAGAGAATTGGGCATTATTGCCAAGTGAGGAGGATGGTGTAATTAACCCAAAGTTCTAATGGATATTCTTTATGCATTCCCTTATGATTTTTCCTAATTCATTTTTTAAATTATGAAAGAAGAGAATACGTGGTTTGGTTGTCGACAAGAAATGCAAAATAATCTGCTTTAATAATGAAATTAAGAATGATGGTCTTTCTTCAAACAAAAGAGCAAACTATTTTTCGGATTTAAATTTTCATCCTCGACCTCATATTTATGAGTCCTGTTTGGTCAAGAACTTTTAATAATACTTCTTCTAAAATTAAGAAAATTCATGAAAATATGATGTTTTGTTATAACTTGAAATCTCAACAATATCTATGAACTCAGATACTGATTATATAAGTTTTAATTATAGTTGTTAGATTAAAAAGCCTTAAAAGACGCCTTAGCTTAAGGTATGAAGTTTATAATCACTCCTTTAAATTAAATATGTCAGTATTTACTACTTTCTAAAAAATTATTTAGACGTTTACGTGCCGTGCACATTTATAAATTTGTTCCTACTCCTCACAATAAATAAATTGATATGTTCCTAGATATTAGCAACTTGGCTGTTAAATCGTCCCAGATCTTTTACCTTGAAATGTTAGAATACGTTTTATCTAAAGTCGAAATCGGTAATAGAAAAGAAGTAGTAAAACCCAAATTTTATAATGACTGAGCACGACAGATTGTTTTTCTCAAGAAAACTAATAATGTCAATAAGGTACTAAAAATTCATGCTAATATTTACAAATTTGATATCATTACAGAAAACTGTCAAAACATTATCTATTTATTATGAAGAACAATAAGTTAAAACAGACTGGTAAAATAAATGAAATATATTGATATGAATACAAAAGGTATTCATTCTTCTCTATATTCATTGTGTGCCACAAAAACAATTTTACACGATCTACCAAAAGTTCATAAACTTGATCATTCAATACGTTCAATAATATTTGTAATTTTTACGATGAATTATAAACTATCAAAATTCTTCATCCCTTTGTTGAATATTTAATCTAAGAAAGCTTATTGCACTACATATGGATTTTTATTTGTTAATGAAGTTGTAAAATTACCAAATGCTGTTAAATATATTATGTTAAGTTTTCATGTTCAAATTTTATTTACAATTTTGCTATTTAATGTAACAGGAAATATTTTTAGACACATTATTTGGAAACTGTTAAACGACCTCATCCTTAGACAATCAAAGTTTTAAGAAATTACTTCATATATTTACAAGAGACAAAATATTTATGCTCAACGGAAAATTTTATAAACAAACTGATAGTGTTAGGATGGGAAGTCCATCAAGTATCACACTAATATATTCATTTTTTATTAAGAAATTGTTTGGCTTAAAGATTATTATTCTTCTTTATTCAGGCATGAATTGCATAAAAGATATATTGCGATAATTTTGAGGGGTGTTATATATATATATATATATATATATATATATATATATATATATATATAATATATATATATATATATATATATATATATATATATATATATATATATATATATATATATATATATATATATATATATATATATATATATATATATATATATATATATATATATATATATATATATATATATATATATATATATATATATATATATATATATATATATATATATATATATATATATATATATATATATATATATATATAATAATATATTTTAGGTTCCATACTGTCTATTTAAATGCTAAAAAAAATATTTACGAGGTTTCAAATATATTGAGAAAAAGACCGTGGAAGAAGTAATACATAAATAATAAATCATCTGTTTTCAATTTTAATAATAAAATAAATAAATAAATAATAAAAAAAAAAAAAAAAAAAAAAAAAAAAAAAAAAAAAAAAAAAAAAAAAAAAAAAAAAAAATATATATATATATATATATATATATATATATATATATATATATATATATAATATATATATATATATATATATATATATATATATATATATAATATATATTATATATATATATATATATATATATATATAATATATATATATATATATATATATATATATATATATATATATATATATATATATATATATATATATATATATATATATATATATATAATATATATATATATATATATATATATATATATATATATATATATATATATATATATATATATATATATATATATTTATAAATTATCATGGAAAGCTTTTAAAATTTTTCATTCTAATAATCCAATAGAAGTATTAAGATTATTATTCAAAATAATGCAAAATTAAATTTGTTCAGAGAAGGAAAGGTTTATAAGCAATGAGCGAATTTAAAAACAAAATGAATAGTTGCATTTTCAGAGCAAAAACAAATGCCTTTTTTGACTATGAAAAAAATAAAATAAAATAAAAGAGGTGTTTTGAGGATTAAGTTTTTTCCTTTGTTTTATTGTTTTTAGGTTTTGTTTTAATGCTTTTTAGCCAAATATTTCTATTGAAATATTTAATTTTTACTATCTAAGCTATTCACCATTATTATTATTATTATTATTATTATTATTATTATTATTATTATTATTATTATTATTATTATTATTATTATTATTATTTATTATTTTTACTATTATTATATACAATAATAATAATAATAATAATGATAATAAAAATAATAATAATAATAATAATAATAATATTATTATTATTATTATTAATATTATTATTATTAAAATTATTATCTTTGTAATATTATTATTATCAT
>SEYY01021683.1:52500-55000 GCA_009176605.1 Armadillidium nasatum
AAATTAAGAGGAATATTAGTACAAAATAGATATAGCAGTACATATATATATATATATATATATATATATATATATATATTATATATATATATATATATATATATATATATATAATATATAATATATATATATATATATATATATATATATATATATATATATATATATATATATATATATATATATATATATATATATATATATATATATATATATATATATATATATATATATATATATATATATATATATATATATATATATCCTCTGGTGGGCAAACGCCATAGGCCTACCAAATTTCCACCAGAGAAAGGAGCAACTCGGGATCCTGGTCAGATTAAAAGCCGTCATATCCCGAAACTCGGCGTTTGCAAGGTGTGTAAGTTATAGGAAATTGGGAAAATAGATGAAGGGAGTGTGTTCCATACTTTACCAGTAGAGTACTGTAAAACTGAGCATAGCGGTTAAGTATGTGGTCAGAGAGTTGGACAGAGAAAGGATGAGACTGTGTAGAAAGGCGTGTCACACGAGATCTTCTCAAACGATGAGGTATGCGACAAAATAGTTCAGAAGAGCAGTGTCCGTTGTAATAGCGATAGTATAGAGAAAGTGACGCAACAATTCGACGGTCTGAAAGAGACCGGAGAGAATTAGTGTGAATAGGAGAGTTGATTGTACGAAAAGCCCTAGACTTCACCTTTTCAAGGAGAGCAGTTTGAGAGGAACCACCCCAGATGTGTGAGGCGTACTCCATACAGGGGAGAACAACACCCGTTCAAAGAGCAAGCAACTAGGGTGATGTGAAGGAGTTTTGAAGGCACCTCAGAACACCCAACATCTTAGAAACTTGTTTAGAAAGAGAAATAATGTGATCTTTCCAAAAAAGATCACAAGAAAAAGAAGAACCAAGAATATTAAAGAGAGATGAAGGTTTGAGTTGTGTGTTTTCGAAGAAGAAATCATAGTTGTGTGGATGATAATGTAGAGCCGAGAAATGGAAGAATTGACGTTTTGAGGCATTGAAAACGAACATGTTTTCTCTGACCCAATTATAAATGCAAGATAGATCAGAGGCTAGTTGCCAAAAGGCCCCCATCCTTGCGTCTATTAATTTCTGTTATGAGGGGCATCTTTCAAACTAAAAAGAGTAACGAAAGGTGTAGTCATCGGTATTGGAGTGGATAGGAGATGAAGTAATAGAGAGAAGGTCCATAATGAAAAGGAGAAAAAGTTTTGGGGATAGGACAGCTCCTTGAGGAGCAACAGTATTAATAGATTGTCTACAACAGATGCTATAGAACGACTAGAAAGGAAATCAGAGAGAAGGCCACAGAGAGAATAGATACCGAAAGCCGAAAGAGGGAAATTTGGAAATCAAAAGTTTTGTACCACACTCTATCGAAAGCTTTCGATATGTCCAGCTCGGCAGCAAAAGATTCACCGAAATGCAAAGAGCAGAGGACCAAAGGTCAGAGAGAAGGGGAAGAAGATCACCAGCAGAGCGTTTTTTACGAAAGACATACTGACCATCAGAGATAAGATTAGAAGAATTGAGATGTTTCCAAATCTTTCTGTTAAGGATAGATTCAAAAACTTTAGAAAGAACTGAGTTTAAATAAATTTTAAGGTCATTAGGGAGTTGAGACTGGTCTCCCTTTTTCAGCACAGGCTGAATGAATGCACGTTTACAGCAAGAAGTGAAAATTGAAGTAGAAAGACAAAGACGAATAGTTTACCAAGGCATTGTTGAAGCTCGGAAGTGCCAGTTTTGAGAACCATAGTAGAGATAACATCAGGACCATACGCCTTCTTAGTTTTTTATTGATTAGAGAGCAGAAATGATGTCTTTAGAAGAAATTGCAATTTTAGGCATAAATGAATTGGAAGGGGTTGAAAAAGTAGGAACAGCTCCTGAATCGTCTATAAGGTTGTATTAGAAGCAAAAGTTTGAGCTAAGAGTTCAGTTTTAGGGAAAGGCAAAACGGCAGTTGAACCATCGGAAGATATTTAAGAGGATAAAATAGGATAGAGGAAGAAGTAAAGTTAGAGCTGACATTTTTTTGCAAAATGCCAGAAACAGCGTGAAGAAGAGGAACCAGAAAGATTATTGCATTTTGTATGGAGAAAAGAGATTTTAGTGTTACGAAGGATAAATTTTGAACGATTTCGGGATGAAATATAAATTACTTGAGTTTCTGGAGTTTGAAGTCGACGGTAATTCCTGAAGGCAGCATCCCTGCCGCGGATAGCACAAGAACAAGCAGAGTTAAACTAAGGTTTGTTAAGTTTAGTAGAAGGGAAAGAATATGGAATATACGCCTCCATGCCAGAGAGAATCACATCGGTTATGCTCTCTGCACACTCCAAGGGACCACTCCCACGGAAACTGTAATCATTCTATGGAAAATCAGAAAAGTGCAACCACAAGTCAAACCAGTTAGTGTCACCGAAATGCCAGAAATGTTTCCTTGCCGAAGGTGGGGGCCATTCTTGATGAAGA
>SEYY01021683.1:65000-70000 GCA_009176605.1 Armadillidium nasatum
ATATATATGTTTTTTTTTTTTTAATTATATCTATATATGTAAATGTAATAATATTTTTCCCACAAGCTTATGATTATGAGACTATTTAACTTAATTAAATGAATGAATGAAAAAAAGAGTCCAAAATTTTACTCTTTTTAAAGCAAATAATTTGGAGTTGAACGAAAATTAGTTCGAGTCTTTGTTTTGTTATTAGAACGTCTTTCGTCGCATGTATTTAAATGGCTTCGTCTCAGTTCTTGAAAACTTATCGAATCGATTAGCTTTATTTCTTTATAAACGAATACCATGCTATAAACAAACACATACACACACACACAAACACTCACACACACACACACACACACACACACACACACATATACATATATATATATATATATATATATATATATATATATATATATAATATATATATATATATATATATATATATATATATATATATATATATATATATATATATATATATATTACTAGCTCAGACGATCGAACACTCGATTGGCAAGCGAGAGGTCCAGGGTTCGAGGTCTGGTCGGAGTAGAGAAATTTGGGCAGTTTTCTCTTGAGTTTAACCCCACCCACTTATACGCAATAAGTACATCTGCGGAATGCTTACTAAAACGTGGGATCAAAGTCAGCATCTGTGATAGACCTGGCCAGCCAGCGAAGTTTGATGTTTGGCCCGTGAAACGCTTGGTTCATCTTCGAATGAACCTACTGACAGAGCTAATAACCCTTCCTGGGGGCGAATTTTGATTTTGATTTGATATATATAATATATAATATATATATATATATATATATATATATATATATATATATTATATATATATATATAATATATATATATATATATATATATATATATATATATATGTGTGTGTGTGTGTGTGTGTGTGTGTGTGTATGTGTGTGTGTGTTGGTGTTTATACTTCTAAATTGGTAAAGAAAACAAATTCTTCGAAAGTTTTAGCCATAAATTCTTTTTACAGATATTTTAAAGCATTGTTTCATTCCTCGCAATATTTGAAAGATTTAGAATTGTTTTTTTTTTTTTTTTTTTGACTTCCTAGGACTGAGTTGAAACAAGGGTCAATTTTGATTATCCAAAAGGGATAATATTTTCGTGATGGAATTGTTGACTGTCGAATATTTTGTAAGAATTTATGTTAAAATTTCCTCCTCTTGCTTGAGAAAGACGATCACAAAAAAGTTGAATGAAGTATCAATCCTTTCCTGAGTTTTTAATATAAAAATCCATATTATATATTTATACTTTGCAGTATTTTTAAGCAAATATGATAAAAATTGATAACATTGAAGTTGGTAATTCTGTTTGAAAATTCACAAATATTTTTATAGCTGAGATTGAGAATGATTTCCTTATTAATATTCAGACGCAGTGTTAAAATTTAATATATAAAAGAGGTTTAAGTAAAAGCATTTGTCATAAGATTGAAAATATTAATGTTAAAGAGAAACAAATTAAAAAAAAATATATATGACTGATAGTTATATATGACGTCATAATCATGCCATTAAAGTGAATAGAAGGAAAGGATTCGATCCAAAAATATAAAAAAAGCTTTAGAAAGAGAAAAATTAGTTTGGAAATGAAATCTGTCATGAATTCTGCATGGAACAACAGAACAAAGTGGATATGTTCTGAGTAATTAAGAAGTTAAGGTGAAAAAGGAGAAAGGGGAATCCAAAGAGGATTCGAAGGATTAAAATATACTTGCAAAAAACTTACGAATAAAGAAATCAAAAGACGTGGCTCGAAAAATTTCTTCAAAGTATTTTCAAAGAGGTTAACAATTAAAACAGACTGAATATGTTTGCCTAAATTTAATATATATATATATATATATATATATATATATATATATATATATATATATATATATATATATATATATATATATATATATATATATATATATATATATAATATATATATATATATATATATATATATAATATATATATATATATATATATATATATATATATATATATATATATATATATATAATATATATATATATATATATATATATATATATATATATATATTATATATATATATATATATATATATATATATATATATATATATATATATATATATATATATATATATATATATATATATATATTATATATATATATATATATATATATATATATATATATATATATATATATATATATATATATATTATATATATATATATAATATATATATTATAAAATTCTCCAGAGAGAATTTGTACTTTCATCTACTGTGGCTAACATTACTTTTTACAATTCGTTCTTCAAGAACGAATTGTAAATAGTAATGTTAGCCACACACAGTAAATGAAAATACAAATTCTCTTGAGAGAATTTTTTAAAAATTTTCCACAGAAACACGAAATTTATTTTAAAATCATTTTCGAATGAGTCAAGTCGACTGTCTTGTAAACAAAATTTACTCTTAGGATCAATGACAGTCCTGGACAGAAAATCAGAGTTCATCCCAACATCTTCAAAATTGATTTGATGTGTAAAATATCCTTCCCGAAAAGCTTAAGATTACGTTATCTAAATGCTCTTAGAAAAAAAAAAAAAATACTTCATAACACCAAATTTTTTCATAAGGAACATAACATGTTAACCAATAGACATAATTCCTAGTATGAGTCACCTTCCTAAACACCTTAAATAAAAGATTTTCATTATTGCTAACATCATTAATAATATTTCTAAGTGAACAATGCATTCAACGAGGAAGTTTGCTATCTTTTTTCCAACTCCAAAGTAAGATTAATTTCAGGAACACGGCTATTAAGATCATTAACAATCGCATATGGATCAATAGAGTTGGGAAAACCCAAAAAATATTATCTATTTATTTAAGTCAGACAAAATCTTCCCCTAAAATGTCTGAAAGAAATTAAACCTCAAAATTAAATGTTATTAATGATGTTGGTACTGTTAAATATATATATATATATATATATATATATATATATATATATATATATATATATATATATTATATATATATATATATATATATGTATGTATGCATGGTGGTGGAATTGATGTTCTAAGAAACTGTAAAGTTGGTTATGCTCGGACCTTTCGTTTCTATAATTTCTGCTACATTTGTTGTTGATACCATAGTTTCTTTGTTTTCAGTACCATTTGTCTTATTTTGAAATCATTTGTTTTTAATCAAAATCTTGCTGTTCGAAAACTCAAATATTAAAACCCATTTCCTGCTTTGTTTCATCTTACAGCCATTATCTTCAATCGTGAAAATTGTGCGAATGATCGTAATAATCATAACTATTCTCTTGTTACTAACTTTGGGATTTGTGAATTTTATTGCCTATTTTATCAGCTGTGTTGTCTGTCTTTGATTAATTTATCTGTAACATTTGTTTGGTATTTACCCAAAACCTTAATACTATTTAAACCACAAATTGTAACATTCTTTCGCTTTATACTTTCTATGAAATCATCGCTCTTGATAAATTCAAAGTTCACGATAGTTAAAGATTTTTCCTTATGTTATTGAGACATATTCTAAAAACCCACTAACTCATTACTCATCTAAACAAACTTTAGCAGTTAGGGAGACACTCTCCTCGTATCCTTGATGAACCATTCATATTAGAGTAGCCAGACCTTTCCTTTACTTCCTTTTCTCCTCTTAAACAATTGAAATTTTTACCGCTCTGGTAACTTTGTATGTAACTTTAACTTTGTATACCATTCTATCTCTTGAAGTATTGGTCAAAAAATGGCCCAAGAATTTCTGGGGGAGATTTTGGTATTTTGTTATTTTTTGTACTGCAAAAAGGGTTTATATTAACTTCTCTCAAAATAATAGTAAAATCTAGTGGAGAGGTTCCTCGATGTGGGTTGAGTACATAACCCAGGTGATTTCCAGTTTCCTTCAACCAAACCTCAATAACTTTCATGTAACTCTCCCTTTTCTCCAGATATTTGTCACAGGGATACTAACTACTTTTAAATTTTAGAAACTTATGGTTGTAATTTTTCATACCAAGATCATGCAAAATATATTTCGCTAAGTGCCCAAAACTCATTTCTCAGTTGAAAATGTAATAAATCTTTCGAATTTTTCTTTTGTCACCCTTGCTGACACGATTAAAATTGTTGACACTTCACTGAAAACATTTTTCTGTTCATTTTTGTCCTCTTATTTTTTTTCAACAGTTATAGTTTTCTTCTAGTAAAGCTGAACTCTACGCTTAAAATTTTGTTTCCACCACCTCAAATAATTCTTTGTTATTCCTCCCACTCAATCGCCTTCCAACTCATTTAAACCTAAGAGAGTAATTTATTTTAATGTTATTTTCACTTTCAATTAACTTAATACACAAGAATGCACTTGTATTAAATGGTATATTTTCTGTGTTCTCAAAAACTGAGTTTCCAAGTCTTCCTGATGGAAATATGCTCGAATTCAAAATGTGTCGTAATAACGAACTACATCTGAACTCTAAATATCGTATTATGGATTTAACTCCATTCTTCTAACCTCATTCTTCCTATCTTATCTTAGATCGTTAGTATGACTTTGTTAAGGAAAATCGTGAGAAGTTTTCTTTTCACTTCTGTCTCAGCTGATACTTTCCATGCGATATTTAGTTAAAACTTTTATTGCTGCTGACTTAGACATCTCGAAAGCAATAATAAATTCTGACACAAAGCTTAAGCTTTGTTCAACCTTTCTTTCTTGCTACACATTTTGAAAAGCAATTTATAATAATTGCAACAGTTAATGAAAGGAAAATGGCCTTTGATCAACCCACTTCAAATCTTTACCTCGCATTTTTAATTGAAGTTGGCAACATATTAATGACTCAATTCTTCGAAAACTCAGCTTCTTCATCTATCTACCCAGCATTACTATAAAATGATTACCACACATCTATAATATATATATATATATATATTATATATATATATATATATAT
>SEYY01021683.1:90000-92500 GCA_009176605.1 Armadillidium nasatum
AGTACCTTCAATTCATGCACTATTAAAACTCCTTGGAATTAAGACATCACGCTATATGGATAATGCATGTCTTTCATTACTGTTTATTCGAAAATAATTAAACATACAACACCACCACATATATATAATATATATTATATATATATATATATATATATATATATAATATATATATATATATAATATATATATATATAACATGTGTCTCGGCGAATTTTTCGCTTTGGCGCTGGACATATCGAAAGCATTCGATAGAATCTGGCACAAAACTCTGATTTCCAAACTTGCCTCTTTGAGAATCTATCCTTCTCTCTGTGGTCTTCTCTCTGTTTTCCTTTCCGGTCGTTCTATAGAAGCTGTTGTAAACTGCTACCGTTCATCCTTTAAATCTATTAATAGCGGTGTTACTTCAAGGATCTGTCCTATCCCCAACACTTTCTTTGCTTTTCATTAATGACCTTCTCTCTATTCCTTCAACACCTATCCACTCCTATGTTGATGATTCCACTCTTCATTACCCATTTCATTTTGAAAGATGCCCTTCCCAACAGCAGTTAATTGATGCAGAAGTGTGGCCTTGGAGTAACTGACCTTTGACTTTTGTCTTATTTTAAATTGGGGCAGAGAAAATAAAGTCGTTTTCTATGCCTCAAAAAATCTTTTCATCCATATTTATCCTCCACACAACCTTCCACACAACTGTAGCATCTTCTATGAAAACACTCGACTCAAACCTTCATTTGTCCTCAATAATCTCGGAGTTTCTTTTTCTCGTGATCTTTCTTGAAAAGAACACATTATTTTTCTTTATTAACAAGCTTCTAAGAGGTTGGGTGTTCTGAGGCTCCTTCAAAACTACTTCACGCCAACCTAATTATTGCTCTTTATAGGGGTGTTATCCCCTGAACTGAGTTCCACTCTACATACAGCTCTTTCGAGAAGGTTAAACTCTTTTCTACAACTCTTCAATTTTTTCTGCTGAATTGTTGCATACTCTCTTTTCTATTGTTATTACAACAGACATTGCTCTCTGAACTTTCACGTTGCATAAACCCTCCATTGAGATGGGCTCATGCAGCAAGATTTTCTACACAATCTCAAGTTTCTCTGTCCAACTCTGTGACCCCAGACTTTACTGCTATGCTCAATAATTCATTTACTCTACTAGTAAAGTCTGGAACGCACTCCCTTTTTCTGTTTTTCCAACTTTCTTGACTTGCACACTTTTAAACGCTGTGAATCGGAACATGACTTCCATAAACGAACAGATTTCCAGTATTTCCCCAACTCTGGTGGAATCAATAGGCCTCTGGTCTTTGCCCAAAAGAGCAATATAATATAATATATAATATATATATATAGTATATATAATATATATATATATATATATTATATATATATATATATATATATATATATATATATATATATATATATATATATATATATATATATATATATGTATTGTAATGAAGTTAGGATTACTTTTTCTAAAAATTCAGATAATTATTTAGAAACAGACTTGTAATTTCCTCATTTTGTGAATTCACAAGAAATGATTAGCTGTTTTTTTTTTTTTTTTTTTTTTTTTTTTTTTTTTTTTTTTTTTTTTAAAAAATAATAAATATATATATGATTTTTTCGAAAATTATGAAAATTTTAGCCTTAAAATTTTTATTTTCATTTTAGAATTATAATATTTAACTGTTAATAATAATAATAATAATAATAATATAAATAATAAAATAATAATAATAATAATATAATAATAATAAAATTATAAAAATAATAATAATAATAATATAATATTAATAATAATAATAATATTGAGAATAACAATAATAATAACAGGAATAATAATAGGATTAATAATAATAATAATAATAATAATAAATAATAATAATAATAATAATAATAATAATAATAATAATAATAATAATAATAATAATAATAATAATAATAATAATAATAATAATAATAATAATAATCTAGAAAATGTGAATTAGTATTAATTAATAACGGAAATTATTTTATCAATGACATGAACAAAAAAAAAAATTAAAAAAAGATTTTAAGTCAAATAAATTTCATACAAACCATTTCTATTAAGCAAATTGTAATTAACACGTAATTGCATAATAGTCATGAGAAAACTCATATATATATATAATATATATATATATATATATATATATATATATATATAATATATATATATATATTATTTATATAAATTTTTTTATTTTATTGGTTAATAATAATAATAATATTATAATAATATAATAATAATAATAATAATAATAATAATAATAATAATAACAAAGTAATGAAGTAAATAAATATATAATAAATAAAATAATAAAATAATATAATAATAATAATAATATATAATATAATAATGTAATAATAATATTAATTTTAAATAAATAAAAAATTTTAGCATTTAAATATTTTTAAAAATATTATAAGTATTTCTAACAGCGGAAAATTTGTTCTGAAA
>SEYY01021683.1:110000-117500 GCA_009176605.1 Armadillidium nasatum
AATAAATTATTCTTTTACACTAATTTTCTGTTTATTTTTTCAAATTTTTTTTTTTTTATTCTAAGCAACTTTAGCGTCCATTCTTTCGCTAAAAAATCAAATAATTATTATTAAAACAGTTTAGAAAAAGAGTATTTGCATGTTACATTAGTGCAAGTGTGTGTGTTTGTGTGTGTGTGTGTGTGTGTGTGTGTGTGTGTGTGTGTGTGTGTGTGTGTCTGTGTGTGTGTGTGTGTGATCAAGCAGTTTGAAGGGTTTCCGCCTTATTACAATAAGTGTTTTAAAATTTATGATAAAAAATATTGATTAAATAAGAGAGACTATTCAAATAGGTATTTTCAGATGGGATCAATAAAGATATAAGGTTATCTTATGAAGAACAAACGAAGATTCCAGAAATAGACAACTTTTATTAACTAGAAATGAAGATTCAGTATACAATTAAGTAACTATTATGAATCAAAACTTAAGATAAATGTGTTCTAATCTTCATTGAGACAATCAAGTACCAATGTTAAAAGAAAAGAAATCTTCGAGCAAAGAAAAGAAGCCTTTGTTTGCGTTGGCTTCAAAATAATCCTGATAAATCAAATGATTTTGACAATCGTGACGAAATAAAAATTTAAATTCTCATTTCTGTTTTTCAAAGCAAAATTAATTTTTTCAAAACTGAAAAAAAATGTGAATCTCTCTCTCTCTCTCTCTCTCTCTCTCTCTCTCTCTCTCTCTCTATATATATATATATATATATATATATATATATATATATATATATATATATATATATATATATATATATATATATATATATATATATATATTTTATACCATCTCTGGTGGGCAAAGACAGAAGGAATTCTAATTTCCACCAGAGTTGAAGAAATTCCCGAAATCTGGTAAAGTTAAAGTCCGACTTGTCCCAATGCACGGCACTTGAAGGGAGTGTGTTGCAGACTTTACCAGAAGAGTATACACGTAAGACTGAACATAGCGATTAAGTCGGGAGTCAAAGAGTTTGACAGAGAAAATATGAGACTGTGTTAAAGGCATGTTGCAAGACCCCTTCTTAATGCAGGAGGTATGCAACGGGACAGTTCAGAAGAGTATTGCATACATATATATATATATATATATATATATATATATATATATATATATATATATATATATATATATATATATATATATATATATATATATATATATATATATATATATATATATATATATATATATATTATATATATATATATATATATATATATATATATATATATATATATATATATATATATATATATATATATATATATATATATATATATATATATATATATATATATATATATATATATATATATATATATATATATATATATATATATATATAATTATATATATATATATACATATATATATATATATATATATATATATATATATATATATATATATATACAACATCAGCAGTTTATTTGCAAATCAAATTTCGAAGAAAATAATTTCTTTAAGGTATTGCTATTTCTTTTTAAAAAAGATATTTGAAATAATAAGAAACATGAGAAATTTTTCATTTAAAAAAAATTAGGAATTATCATAAGTTTTTCTTCCTTCATTTTCTTCAATTTTTCTTGTTTGTTTTTCAATATTTTTAAATAATTTTATATTACTTTATTTTGATCAGCGAAATTCTTTTAATATATATATATATATATATATATATATATATATATATATATATATATATATATATATATATATATATATATATATATATATATATATATATATATATATATATATAATATATATATATATATATATATATATATATATATATATATATATATATATATATATCACAATGAACATTGAGTATTAGATGCTTATTGAAATACGAGAAGAATGCGGACACCACCTTACAAGTTCTTGACTCTTCCATGATGCTAAGAAATCCACAGGTCTTGGAGAACGATTGCAGTAATATAAGTGTTCTCTTGAAGACCAGAAAGGTGATGTACAATTTCTTAAATAAAATGAAATAAGTAAAAATATGCTAAATAATATTTTTTTTTCAGTTTTACCGTATTTGTTCATACAATACAAAAGTTCATGAAAACTGAGAGTGTCGAAGTAATTTTGTATGTGCGTACGTGTGTTTCTTCTCTTATTTAAGAGTAGAACGCCTCTCAATCAATCTCCAATGGTTGTAAAATTGACCTGACGCGATTCCAATCGTCCACTGCATACGAAAAAAACAAAAAAAAACAATAGCAGCATGAACGCACACAAACTCGTACACCTAGACATGTTCAAAGACGCACACGGACAAAGTGAACAAAGTTTTCCTAAGATGTACTCGTATGATTGTTTCTCTAAATGCCTAAAGGTCTTGTAGAAATAGCAAATGAGATTTAGTATTAAACTTTAAGGACATCATTTTTAAGGTTTATTTTCCTTTGATTTTCAGGAAAAGGTTCACGGCTATTTCGTGTCCTCCCAATAAAGTTAAATTGAGCTACGTAAACCACTTATATATATATATATATATATATAATATATATATATATATATTATATATATATATATATATATATATATATATATATATATATATATATATATAATGGAAAAGGTGGAGTCTAGAGCTTTTCGCCTTATCAATTCTCCTGCTCTCACTAATTCTCTCCAATCTCTTTCTGCCCGTCGAAATGTTGCGTCACTCTCTCTCTACTATCGCTATTACAATGGACACTGCTCTTCTGAACTCTCTCGTCGCATACCTCCTCCATTAAGAAGGGCTCGTGCGACTCGTCTCTCTACACAGTCTCATCATTTCTCTGTCCAACTCTCTGAACCCCAGACTTAAAAGATACGCTCAATCTTACATATACTCTACTGGTAAAGCCTGGAAACACACTTCACTTCATCTATTTTCCCAACTACCTTTATGACTTAAGCACACTTTCAAACGCCGTGTATCAAGGTCATGTCGGTCTTTATTTTGACCATGTTTCCGACTTTCCTCCCTAACTCTGGTGGAACAATGGTAGGCCTCTGGCCTTTGCCCACCAGAGAAGAAATAAAAAAAAAAAAAAAAAAAAAAATATATAGTGTAAATACCTGGAGGACAGGGAGACTTATTTCATCAAGCATCGAAATAGAGTTAATCCATCACGAAATAAGTATTAAACTATAGGACCACTTCTTTATTCATGTAATCAAAGAAATTTCCATGTAATTGTCATGATTTAATTCCTAAACGTTTAGCATCAGAAAAAAAGAAGAAAAAATTTTAATAATAAAACGAAATAAATTCTTCCAAATTTTCCGAATTAGTTTGAAAGAAAAATGAACCAATTTATTCGATAAGTGATTAGCTTTCAATAAATTTGTTTATGTTTGTGCAAAGAAAAATGTGTTAAATAAATTCAGTTTATGGGCATTTCATAGAAATAATTATAGAAGAATTAAAATCTGTAAAGGAAAAAGAAAGAAATATTTACCTTAAAAAGAAAAAATGAACCAATAGAGATCTAAATAAAAGAGAATAAGAGAAGGAAATGTTTGAAGTTGTAGGAGTGAATAAACAATATAATAAAAGGTTTTGGTCTTAACCCTGGAGTGTCTATGGCAATAAAATATTCGCTTTTGAGCACAACGGACCTGGTTCAATCCCTGTAGTATGTATTGAAATTCTTCCTTTGAAACTCTCTCTCTCTCTCTCTCTCTCTCTCTCTCTCTCTCTCTATATATATATATATATATATATATATATATATATAATATATATATATATATATATATATATATATAATATATATATATATATATATATATATATATATATATATTATATATACTAAGGTGGGTCAAAACATACCTTTTTTTAAAATTGGTCAAAACTACGCTATGCATAGGCGTTAATATCATGATCTGATACTGTGTGCAAAATTTCAAAGTTGTGCAGCGCCCCCTACCCCTCCCACATATTATCCCACTTTTACGATATTTTCGATTAAAGAATCAATTTCAAAGTGTCTCATATGTAATTTACTCCTGATCCTCTGTCTAGGTATGTAAGGAATACAACATCTTCACACACAATCTTTCACACACACATACACACACACGTGCATAAATGGGCGTGTTGAAGGCAAGGTTCTGTAAATATCATATTCAGCAATATTTTTATCGTGAGTCAGAAGTCTTTTTTTTTCAATTTGCTTCAGTTTATATGATTCCTTTTGATAATGGTTGGGCTTCTTAATGTTTAGTGTTTATATATATATATATATATATATATATATATATATATATATATATATATATATATATATATATATATATATATATATATATATATATATATATATATATATATATATATATATATATATATATATATATATATATATATATATATATATATATATATATATATATATATATATATATATATATATATATATATATATATATATATATATATATATATATATATATATATATATATATATATATATATATATATATATATATATATATATATATATATATATATATATATATAATAAGATTAAATGTTGAATCTATTGTAAGAGTCCGCGGGGGTAGGGGTTGTAACAGCAGCAGTAGCAGTACCCGAGCGGTAAAAATTTTGGGTCCTTCAACCAACATAGGATTAAACATTGTAAAGAAAGGAAAGTGAAAAAGATGAAGAATTTCTATTAGAATTTGAACCTATTGTAAATTCTCAGAATAGATTTGTGTACTAACATTTAGCGATAGCAGCTGGCAGGTTTCTTGCAAGTTCAATGCAGCATTAAAGGGTTCGGGATCCTTAATGAAGTAATATGCTGGATAGGAAAATGTTGAAAGAGAGAGGAAACGTGTTGGTAAAAAGAATCAGAAAGAAATTGAAAATCACACATATTAAATGCATTTTATTTGACGGCAGAAAAGATCAAATTAAAAGAAAAGATGGAATTGAATTGGAATAGCATTTATGTTATTATAAAAGAATCAGATGATATTTACATGACTCATGCTACAGCAGATTCTGTCATGGCTAGATATATTACTGATGTAATAATAACTTTCTAAATCGATTCTAATAGCGAAATTTTCCTTAAAGTTATCCTTTGCGATGGGACTCTAGTTAACACTGAAAGAGTTGGTGGAGTTTAGAGACTGATTGAAATATATTTGGAAAGACAGAGACAGCAATTAAATTGTCTTTTACATGCAAATGAGCTTCTATTCAGACACATATTCGAGGCAATTGATTGAGAAATATCAGGACCAAATACTCTTTAGGGTACCATTGAAAATAAAATTGAAGAAGATGCAAATAAGCTGGGTATAGTTTAATTTTAAACTTGTGAACAGCAACCTTGAAAAAATCCCTGAAGATTTCATTAAGTAAATTAGCCCTGACCAAAAATATTTGAATGAAATGTGTGTTAGTATAAAATCACGGAATATATCGCCATCATTAGCCAAGAAATCTACAGGCAACCTTCATCATTCTAGATGGTTAACAAAAGCAAACAGGATCTCACGGTTATACTTTTCCACAAAACATCCTAGCAAAGCTCTTCAAAATCTAGTAAAAATAATACTGAAAGTTTACGCACCAGGGTCGTTTTGGATAAAGTCACATCCAAAGTCAACTAATGGTGCACGTAGTTTTTGGTACCTGATGTGCCTACTTAAAGACGTGGACTTGCTGTGATTGTGGAGAGTGTACTAAGAAACAAGTCGTTCTCTGCTCATCATGAGAATGTATTACTTGCAATGTTAGTGCACACAAGAAAAGAGAAAAGAGATTTATGTTTTCAATGAATTATTCAAACAATTGCAAGTAATTTCACTGAAAAAGTCTTTGAAGTCTAAAACACTAAAATTTAATGGAGATAATTATTCAAACATGATTGATTGGGAAAAGGAAACAGTCATCCAGCCACTTATTTTAAAGATTTAACAACTGACATAGTAAACCAATTTGTATATGAGCCAATTATTACTGTTTAGTTTCCATGCCACAGGCAGGGTGTAGAGCACGCTGTAAATGCAGTTAAACCATCGTTACAAGTAAGAATTGGATAAGAAAACAGACATGAGTATATTTTGAATGTAATACAGTCCAGAGAAGAACTTAATGAATTCGACAGCAAAAAACTCTGGTCCCAATAACTATACAGATTTATAAAAGGTAAATGTTAAGAAGTTCGATAGTTTTTTTGCTTATTCTATGAATTTTGTATGTTTTAACTTTTTTATATTTTATTTATAATCATACCTAATATATATATATATATAATATATATATATATATATATATATATATATATATATATATATATATATATATATATATATATATATATATATATATATATATATATATATATATATATATATATATATATATATATATATATATATATATATATATAGTCAAAAGTTAAAATAACGGGATGAAATTTATAAGTATTGTTGGTTTCTTTTTCATATTTCCTTGAAGTTGAGGGGACAGCCGTTTGTGAAGGGTTTTTGTGTTCATGTCTTTGATGTGTGCATATGTAAATATATATCTTATGCCTTATTACCAGCCTTTGAACTAATGTTAAAAGAAAGAAGACGTATTGTTATTTAATTTTCTAATTTTCCAGTGGAGGAGGGATGTTATGCGAAGGAAAGAGGTGATCGCACAACTTTATAATTTGACATATAATGTTGCAACATCATTCTGACGTCTGTGGACATCGTATTTTTTGACCCACCCTTATATATATATACATACATATATATATATATATATATATATATATATATATATATATATATATATATATATATATATATATATATATATATATATATATATATATATATATATATATATATATATATATATATATATATATATATATATATATATATATATATATATATATATATATATATATATATATATATATATATATATATATATATATATATAATATATATATATATATATATATATATATATATATATATATATATATATATATATGTATATATATATATATATATATATATATATATACATATATATATATATATATATATATATATATATATATATATATATATATATATATATATATATATATATATATATATAATAATATATATATATATATATATATATATATATATATATATATATATATATATATATATATATATTTATATATATATATATATATATATATATATACTATATAATATCACACAACTTTGATGTCTTCCTCGAAAATACACAAATCAAACCTTCATCTGTTCTTAATATTCTAGGCGTACCCTTTTCTCTTGATCTTTCTAGGAAAGATCACATTAATTCTCTTTCCAAACAAGCTTCTGAGAGGTTCAAAGTTCAGAGGAGCTTTCAGAATTATTTTACGCCAACCTTGTTGCTTGCTCTCTTTAGGGGTGTTGTTAGCCCCTGTA
>SEYY01021684.1:5000-12500 GCA_009176605.1 Armadillidium nasatum
GTAAATAATTAAAGTTAAATACATATTTTTAGCATATGAAAAGATGATTTAATAATAATAATAATAATAATAATAATAATAATAATAATAATAATAATAATAATAATAATAATAATAATAATAATTGCTTCAATTTATGCCTCTTTTTAATCATTGTAATTCATACATATTTACTTAAACATTCTAAAATGTTGCTAAGGATGCACTTATTATTATTATTATTATTATTATTATTATTATTATTATTATTATTATTATTATTATTATTATTATGGCCTGAAGGGTCAGCTTCCCCTCTTTCTTCGGTCTTTGATGTCTAACAGATCCTCCCGGTGCGATGCAACTCATTTTTATCTAGGGTTTTCTCATGGACGAAAGGGTGAATATGGTATATGTCCTCAATAACATGCTCTTTTTTTTTGGCACACACAAAATGAAGAAAACTCACTCAAACACAGACCTAACGCACATCCCTCAGGTGGGGACAGACAGAAGCCTTGAAGAATGGAAGATTAAATACAGGAGGAAAAATAGATAATGGTAGGGAGTTTCACAGAACAGAGGTGGCTGGAAAGGAGGCACCAAAACGGGCTAGCCTGGTTTTTCCTACATCCACAAAAAATTCGTGCGAAAGCAGGGCATTCCTTGTGAAACGAGGACGACGCAACGGTGGGGGAAAGCGAGAGGCCAATTCCCTCGAGCACCTGCCATTGTAGTACCTATAGAAATGAGATAGTGCGCCAGCGTCACGTCACAGAGATAGGGGGTCAAGAGAATTAGAAAGTAGGGGACAGTTTATCAATCTTTAAGCTTTAGACTCAACCCTATCCAGAAGAGAGGAGGAGCCGGATGCCCCCCAAATATGAGAACAGTACTCCATACAAGGGCGAAAAATACCCTTATATATTCGGAGTAACTGCTCAGAAGAAAAAAATTCTCGCAACCTGAACAGAATTTCCAGCTTCTTAGAGGTTCAACTACTTGGTCTACAACATTTCAACCACAGTCAGATGTTCTCTCTATGTGGATGATCTGGCAATTTTCACCTCTGGAACTAAACTTTCTTATCTGGTTCTCCATCTTTTATTATTATCGTTGATAGGATGACGAACTGGCGAGATACGTGTCGGTTTTTACTTTCCATTCTTAAAACGAAGACCTTACTTTTTTGAAGGATAAATCGACTGGGTGACCGAGAGGAAACTCCACTTTGTTGATCCTACATGGTTCTCTCATCGAGTTTGTATCGCAGGTTAAGTTTCTAGGCTTAATTTGAATTACGCTAGTCGTATCTGCTTCATATCCAAAATTTGAGATCCTATTGCCATCGATCGCTGGATCCTCTTCGTCATCTCACATCCACCACCTGGGACGCAAACAGAAAGAATCTATTTGGACATTTCATATCCCTGGTGAAATCAAGGTTGGATTATTGCTGTGTCGTTTTATGGCCGGGTATCTAGATCATAACTGCGTTTCCTGGACCACATCGAGTATGAGGGTATCCTCGTTGATGGAAAGCTTGGAAGTGGAAGCTGGGATTTTGCCTCTGTTTTTAAGAAGAGAACTCCTATTGTACTTCAATTATATACCCCTACAGATTCCAACTCTCACGTTTTTTACTGTAATTCTCGACACGGCGGCTCTTCTCCCACCATTTTGACTATTTACCTCGATAATGGCTGATATCTTTGAGTATCTTCACATCTCACTCCGATCTGTCCTGCCTTACTCTTATGGTCACCTCCTTCTTCGCTATTATTTATGGGGACGTGGTCACTGTCAAAATCTACGGACCCCCTTCCTTCAGTGCTGGCTTCTCTTTCCACCTTTCTAGTCACACTGTCACGACTGCTGTATTTACCGATGGCTCCAAGACCAGAGACGGTGTGGGAGCTTCGACCATCTTTCCTGACTGCATGGTGTCTCATTCCCTACCATCGTATTCCTTTATTTTTACAGCGAAGTAAGTGGCGATTCCGCTTTCAGTCTCCAGGATTTTGTTACCACACAGGGACCACTCCTTCGCTATCTTCACCATTTCTCAAAGTTCCCTTTTGGCTATTCAGAATAGATCCTTTCTAAATCCCTTGGTACCTATCATTCAGCAGTTTTTGTACCGCCTTCACGCTCGCAAGTCCTTTGCAGTTTTGTTGGGCTCACTCTCACGTGTGGATTCCAAGTAATGAACTAGCCGATAGAGCAGCACCTTTGGTTGCTTCTTCACACTGATATCCGGAAACTTGTACCTCCCTCTAGAACTCCAATGAGGTTTTCTCCCAGAAGTGTACTATTACTCATCTCTCAAAAGTAGTTTTAAGAATGAATGGCAAAATTGTTGGATGGTAGACATACAGGGTACTAGAACTCGGTTCGGTGAAACCTCTCGTGTTGAGCTTGTCTATCCCAGTTAGCCTATACCGCTAATGGGAGGTGGCATTGACACACCTCAAAATTGGCCACACTTGTATCTTATGTCGAGAGATAACCCTCCTTCTTGCAACTTCTGGCTACTTTGTACACCTCCTCATACTCTACCATATCTTGATAGGATGCCCTGCTTTGATGACACTACATTGCAGGTACTTCCTTACAATGCATTCCGTTCTTCAGGGTAACGTTGTCATATTTTTTCTTGCCGAATCTCCACGCTTCCTTATCCAACATTCTTTTAGACTTCTTACGAGAAATAAACTTGCAGTATAAGTTGCAACTCACTATTATTGAGGCTCTTCTTTTTGATCAGTGTGGGTTCAGACTCTAGTGTTGAAGGTTCACACTAAAGGTTCGTGAGCAGTGCCTGAACATACATAAAAAAATAAAGAAAATAATATAATATATATATATATATATATATATATATATATATATATATATATATATATATATATATATATATATATATATATATATATATATATATATATATATATATATATTATATATATATATATATATATATATATATATATATATATATATATATATATATATATATATATATATATATATATATATATATATATATTATATATATATATATTATATATAGTGATGGATCTGATGTCAAATTTTCTCATTTGCGGATACGGATTATGAATGCGGATGTCGAATTTTGGTGAAGTGCTGATGCGAATGTGGATGTTGAATTTTCGAAAGTGCGGATGGGTATGCAGATGTTAATTTTGATGAGGATGCAAATGCGTATTCCATCACTAATATATATACGAGTAATTATATATATATTATATATATATATAATATTATATATATATATATATATATATATATATATATATATATATATATATATATATATATATATATTAATATTGAGATAACTTCTTACTTTGAGAACCTTAAGTTAATTAGAAAGGGTAATACCGATACCAAGGGTTTCCACATACTCATTTAAAACACTGTGAACGTTTCAAATACCGTATCTCCGTCTTCAGCCTTTATAAAATGAAAAACCCTAGACTCCACCTTTTCGAGAAGAGCTATATGTGTGGAACCACCCCAGATGTGTGAGGCGTACTCAATACAGGGGCGAACAACATCCCTATATGATAGAAAAGCAAATTGGGTGCACCTCAGAACAAATAACCTCTTAGATGCTTGTTTAGGAAGAGAAGTAATGTGATCTTTTCAAGAAAGATCACGAGAAAAAGAAACACCAAGAATATTAAGGAGAAGATGAAGGTTTGAGTTGTGTGTTTTCGAAGAAGATATCATAGTTGTGTGGAAGATTGTGCCGAGTAGAGGATGGAGGAATTTAGTTTTGGTGGCATTGAAAACTAATTTTTCTCTGCCCCAATTTGAAATGCGAGATAGATCTGAGGTTAGTTGCTCCAAGGCTACCCTCCTTGTGTCTATTAACTGCTGTTGAGAGGAGCGACTTTCAAATTGAAAAGAGTAATAAAGGGTGGAGTCATCGGCATAGGAGTGGACAGGAGATGAAGTAACACAGAGAAGGTCATTAATATAAAACAGAAAATAGTTGAGATAGTTCAGATCCTTGAGGAACATTACTATTAGTAATTAAAGGATGAACGGTGGCCGTCTACAACTGCTGCTATAGAACGACCAGAAAGGAAATAAGAGAGAATGCCACAGAGAGAAGGATAGATTCCGAAAGAGGGAAGTTTGGAAATCAAAGCTTTGTGCCAGACTCTGTCAAAAGCTTTCGATGTGTCCAGCGCGACAACAAAAGATTAACCGCAATGCCAAAGAACAGAGGTCCAATAGTCAGAGAGAAGTGAAAGAAGATCACCAGTAGAGGGTTTCTTACAAAAACCATACTGGCGATCAGAAATAAGGTTAGTATTTAGATGTTTCCAAATCTTCCTGTTAAGAATAGATTCGAAAACTTTAGAAGGAAAGGAGGTTAAAGAAATGGGACGGTAGTTAGAGGTTGATAGAGGTCCCCTTCTTTGGAACAGGCTGAATGAGCGCGTTTCCAGCAAGAAGGGAAGGTCGAAGTAGAAAGAAATAGACGAAATAGTTTACCAAGGAAGGTGCAAGCTCTGAAGCACAAGTTTTGAGGACCACAGGAAGTGAAACCATGAGGAATGTACGCCTTCTTAGTGTCAAGCTCGGAGAGAGCATTAATGACTTCTTTAGAAGAAAAACAATATAATATAATATATATATATATATATATATATATATATATATTATATATATATATATATATATATATATATATATATATATATATATATATATATATATATATAGTTTTTTTTATTTACTTTTATTTTCTCTTATTTTTTTGCATCATTATTATTTTAACCCTTGTTTCCGTTATCGTTGTGAGGCTCCTATGAATCGTAAGGCACATCTGCGTAGCATTAGTAAAACCTAATTAGTTCTGCTCTAGGGATATTTCGATAGGCCTATTCATTTTTTATTATATATATATATATATATATATATATATATATATATATATATATATATATATATATATATATATATATATATATATATATATATATATATATATATATATATATATATAATATATATATATATATATATATATATATAAATATATATATATATATATATATATATATTATATATATAAATATATAAAATATAAATATAAATATATATATATAAAAAAAAAAAAAAAAAAAAAATGAAAAATAAAACTATCCCAAAAGATATTATAATTTATGGGTGAATATTACCCAATACAATGGGTATAAGAATATTGAAAGTTGAAAAAGGTTTGGAAAATAGATAAAGTAGTGTTTTTCCAGAATTTACCGATGGAGTTCGAGTTAGACCTATCATCGCAAGTGACAAGTCTGGCATTAGAGAGTTGGACGAACAAATTATGAGACTATGTAGAAAGGCGTCTTTAATGAGCCGATCTCAATGGAGGAAACATACAGCTATAGAGTTTAGAGGAGTAGCGTTCGCTGTAATAGCAATTGTATAAAGAGAAGGAAGAAACAATTTGATTTGCAGAAAAGGAAGAGAAAGTTAGAGAGGATGAAAGATTTGTCAAGACGAAAAACCATAGAATCCACCTTTGCAATGAGAGCTGTGTGAGTGAAACCACCACAGATATATATGTGAGGTGTTCTCCATACAGAGGCGATTGACAACCCTGTAAAAAGCTAGTAACCTTGATGACGATAAAAATATCTGAAGTCTCCTCAGAACACAGAATCTCCAAGATTTTGTGCAGAAAGAGAAATAGTATGATCTTTCAAGAAAGATCACAAGAAAAAGAAGCAGCAAGAATATTAAGGTCAGATAATGATGTGTGCTTTTAAAGATGCAGTAGTTGAATTTAAGATTATCGTCGGCATTGGAATGGTACATGATGGGGTGAGAGAAGGTCATTAATGAAAAGTAGAAAAAGAGTTGGGACAGAACCATGAGAAACATCACCATTTATAGATTTAAAATATGAATAGTGTCCATCTACAACAGCTGCTATAGAAATACTAGAAAGGAAGTCAGAGTGAAGAATAGATATCAATAGATATAAGTTTATTAATGAAAGCTTTATGACCGACTCTATCTTAGCATATGATTCTCCGTAATGTTAAATAGCAGAGAACTATGTATCAGAGAGAAGAAAAAGAAGATCGCCAGTTAAGCCTTTCTTACGATAGCAATACTTGCGATCCGAGATAAGATAAAATGAGCACTATGTTTCCAAATTCCTGTTAAGGATAGATTCGAAAACTAATGAAAACTGAGATTAAAGTGATAGGTCTAGGAGGAAGGTAAAGTCGAAGTAGAATGACAAATACGAAATAATTTACCAAGGCAGGAAGGAATCGCGGAAGCACAAGTTGAGTACTGCAAGAGAAATACCATCAGAACTATACACTTTTCTAGTATTAAGCTCAGAGAGAGCAGAAATATCATCTTAAAAAGAAATTACAATTTTAGGCAAAAATGAGTTTGAGGGGGTTTGAGAAGATGGAATTGTTCCGGAATCCTATAATGTGGAATTAGTGGTAAAGTTGAGCGAAGAGTTCACCTTTAGCAACAGGTAAAATGTCAGTCGTGCCATTCTAAGGTACTAGAGGTGGGAAAGAGAAAGAAGCAAAGTTGGAGTCGACATTTTTTTTTTGTGCTGAATATTGTAAAGAAAAAGACAAAATTGAATAAACAAAATTGTCATTGCATTTTCAACAGAGAAAAGTTTTTAAGTTTCATGTGTTATAAGAGGGAAATTAGCAAGTATTGCTATCAGAACTCTCAAACAATTGAGGTTTGAGTAAGATTAAGATATGAAGTCTATAGGTTGAAAAGTGATGTTTATCAAAATGGAAATTAGAATAAAGACTTAGAATTTAGTAGAAATTAATAAAGAAAGAAGACAGTACACCAGAACTAGCCGCCAATTCCACCACCGGAGGCACTCAACCCCCAAGTGATGATGTGGGAAGGGGTGGATGATGGATTATTATTGGAAGTCTTCTTCTTGGTTTCACCGAGACTACATTTAATGGCGCCATTTTTAATAATTTGTAAAAATTATGTGAATAAAATAGTGCCTATTGGACACCTATAGACACTTCCTGTGTAGGAAGGATGTGAAGAAGAACGCATATTTTCAAAAAAAAAAAAAAAAAAAATGGGCATCAGGGTGCATTGGTTGTTCCCTAACATTCCATATACCCAATGGGGATAACTCATTGCTTCTAACGATTTCCCCCTATTTATATATATATATATATATATATATATATATATATATATATATATATATATATATATATATATATATATATATATATATATATATATATATATATATATATATATATATATATATATATATATATATATATATATACTTGCTTTTATTCTAGAATAAAATTGCAGTGGAATCTAATACCGACTAATGCAAATAAAATAGCGAACCTTCTTTGGCAATTTAGTCTTTAATATTCCGCATGACTGTTCTCTTCTCATTTCCAAATGTTATGGATGAAGCCACAAAAAATTCATTCAATGCTTACC
>SEYY01021684.1:17500-46968 GCA_009176605.1 Armadillidium nasatum
ATTATTATTATTATTATTATTATTATTATTATTATTATTATTATTATTATTATATATTATTATTATTATTATATATATATTATATATATATATATATATATATATATATATATATATATATATATATATATATATATAATATATATATATATATTATATAACCACTAAATTAAACCACTAAAGAAAAACAGACAAACTTTTGCACATGACCCGAAAAAAACTTTATTTACTTCTAACACCTTTACTGAATTAAAAATAAATGTTATAATTTTTAAAATACAAAACAATAAGACATTTAAAAATTAAATTAAGTAATAATAGATATTATCAGTATGTAACATAATAATAAATAATTTTATATTGTAATGAAAATTATTATATGATAATATTTACCTGAAATTTTTAATTTAAAAAAAATTACTGAGGAAAACCAGTTTTAAGAAGGATTTATTATTCTTGCTTTATTATCAAATCCTTTGACAATACATCTTATTTATTTAATTTTTAATTAGCTTTATAATCTTACAACAGGCTTATTGAAAATCTATGTTAAACCTACGCATGCTCAAATTCTCTCTCTCTCTCTCTCTCTCTCTCTCTCTCTCTCTCTCTCTCTCTCTCTCTCTCTCTCTCTCTCTCTCTCTCTCTCTCTCTCTCTCTCTATCTCTCTATCTCTCTATCTCTCTATCTCTCTATCTCTCTCTCTCTCTCTCTCTCTATATATATATATATATATATATATATATATATATATATATATATATATATATTATATATTATATATATATATATATATATATATATTATATATATATATATATATATATATATCCGGTGGGCAAAGGCCTCCAAATTTCCATCGGAGTTCGAAAAAACTATCTTGGTCAATGGAGGCCGACATGTCCAAATACACGGCGCTTAAAAGTATGCAAGTCAAAGGAAGTTGGAAAAACAGAAAATGTGAGTGTATTCCAGATTTTACCAGTATAGTATATGTAAGATTGAGCATAGCGGTTAAGTCTGGGATCTGAGAGTTGGACAGAGAAAGGATGAGACTGTGTAGAAAGGCGTGTCTCACGAGCTCTTCTCAATGGAGGAGCTTTGCGACGAGAGAGTTCAGAAGAGCAATGTCCGTTGTAACGGCAATAGTAAAGAGAGAGTGACGCAACAATTCGACTGGTAGAAAGGGATTGGAGAGAGTTAGTAAGAGCAGGAGAGTTGATGAGACGAAAAGCCCTAAACTCCACCTTCTCAAGGAGAGCTGCATAAGTGGAACCACCCCAGATGTGTGACACATATTCCATACAGGGGCGAATAGCACCCCTATACAGAGAAAGCAACTGTGGGGTGGCGTGAAGTAATTCTGAAGGTGCCTCAGAACACCCAACCTCTTAGAGGCTTGTTTAGAAAGAGAAATAATGTGACCTTTCCAATAAAGATCACGAGAAAAGGATACGCCGAGAAAATTAAGAACAGATGAAAGTTCGAGTTGTTTGTTTTCGAAGAAGACATCATAGTTGTGTGGAAGATTGTGTCAAGTGGAGAGATGGAGGAACTTACTTTTTGAGGCATTGAAAACAACTATGTTATCTTTACCCCAATTTAAAATACGTGAAAGATCAGAGGTTAGTTGCTCCAAAGCTACCCTTCTCGAGTCTATCAATTGCTGTTGGGAGGGATGTCTTTCAAACTGGAAAGAGTAATGAAGGGTGGAGTTATCAGCAAAGAAGTGGATAAGAGATGAGGTAATAGAGAGGTTATTAATGAAAGGCAGAAAAGTGTTGGGGATAGGAGAGAACCCTGAGGAAATCCACTATTAATAGATTTAAAGGAAGAACTGTGGCCATCTAAAACAGCTGCTATAGAACGACCGGAAAGCAAATTGAAGAGGATAGATACCGAAAGAGGGAAATTTAAAAATCAAAGCTTTGTGTCAGACTCTATCGAAGGGTTTCGATATGTCCAGCGCGACAGCAAAAGATTCACCGAAACGCCGAAGAGCGGAGGACCAAGAGTCAGAGAGAAGGGAAAGAAGATCTCCAGTAGAGCTTTTCTAACGAAAGCCATTCTTGCAATCAGAGATAAGATCAGAAGAACTGAGATGTTTCCAAATCTTCCCGCTAAGGATAGATTCGAAAACTTTAAAGTTTTTCCTCACAAAATTTTTATTGATATTATATTTTATCAGCTAGCCTTCTCTCATTGAAATGGCTTTTTTCGTTTTCCAGTTCTGCTTCCAGAAGCATTGTTCAGCACTGGACCTAGTTCTCCTATTGTGCTATGATATTCATGAGGCCTTCTCTAATAAGAAGACGATCTTTGCTGTATTTTTCAACCTGGAGAAAATATATGGCCCCAAAAGAAGGATGAGGATTCCTCAGAAGTTGCATTCGCTCGGTCTTAGGAGACAGCTTCCCCTCTTTTTCAAGACCCTCATGACTAACAGATTCTTCCAGTTAAGACTTGGAATCACCTTATCCTAGCATTTCACCTTGGATGAGGGGGCATCAAAAGGAATCATTTTGAGTGTGCTGATTTTTACTTTCGCATTCAGTGATTTGTTTGACAACATTCTTACTGCAATCCAATGCTCCCTCAACATGAACGATCTTGCAATTTACGTTTCGGGAGTTAACATTCGTGCCTGGAACATCAATTCCAATTGGTCATTGAAAGAGTAACATCGTGGTATGATTCCTAGAGATTTTAATTTTCTATAATAAAAATAATGCTATTCCGCCAGGGTGACAAGAGGGCTGGAAGTGGTATAATGACTCCAGAACTGACCCTATATGGTTAATCCATCATCATACAGGCCCTGGTTTATGGTCTGATGACCGTCTCTCGTAAGCCTCTTCCCCCCAATAATATTAATTTCCATCGCTCACTACAACTCTTACGACATCTTTCTTCCGCAGAGGTACAACCCTTCTTCAATTGCATCTAGCAAGTGTGAGAACTTAAACTAGACTATAGTGGTGCTGTCTACGGACATACTTCCCGATCTTAACCCTATCTTGATTCCATCTCTAATGAGAGTGCACCTTATGTGCTCTCTTTATATCTGTCTTCAGATCCCAACGCCCCCAGCTATGACTCTTCTTGTTGAGAGGCTACATCTACTTCTCCACCTACTGACCATTTGCAGTGATTGTGACCTCCATTTCGGTTTCTTTCAAATTCATCTTAATGCAGCATTCCCATTTGATTAAGATAAATTCTGTGCACTGTGAGAGTATCCACCTTCTAATTTGTGCACAATAAAGCTAATCATGGCTGCTAACTACCCGACTTTATTAAACCTCATTTCTCTCACCTGATTAAACTCTGTAAATTCTGTCACACACTCTTCCCTTTTTCTTCTCAACGCTGGTGATGACAATCCTGGCGATCACAGTTATTGGTCTTGATACACTAGACAAATACACCATCTTCTCCAATTCCAAGAGTGCCATCTTCATTCTCTGAGACCGTTAAACTAGAAACCTGGTTTTTCTCATTCAAAGGTTCCTGTGATACTCCATTCACGTATAAAGATTCGAATTTTTGTTGGTTCCATCTCACGTGGGAATCCATGGAAACGAACAGTGACAGATCACTTACCATGTTGCCACTTTCAAGACAACCGGTAAGTTGTACCTTTTTGATATCTTGCAAGCGGATTCCCTTATGCCACTGATTACCATTCTCATCTTTGGAAAGTATTCATCACTTTCTGGGTTGGGGAGTCTGAGGTACCAAACTGCTAAATGCCAATCCTCTCGTGCAAATGGTTCACCGAGGGGAATTGACCCTGACTCTTGCGTTCGGCCAAGCAAATCAAAAGCACAATTACCTTATGTGAAGGACAAACCCTCAGTTTGTACGGATCTCTGTCATCTGTCCCTCTCCTTTCCTCATATCTTTGTTGGTTGTGATAAACTGGCTTTTACAAGATGCATGTTTTTCCATATCTTACATATCATACCATTCCACGATCGTCTGGCTTACATACTCAGATTCCTCACATTTTCGTTGTGACACTATTTTCGCTTTTTTCCGGAAATTAAATTTACTTTTTAAAATATAAAATATATCGGTAACAGATTTATTGACGATATATTTCGTATTGACTAGGTGTTATCCCTAATGTTGGTTTTCCAACGCAGTATCACCGCAATGTTGTGTGGAGTGACGTCACCTGTACAGATAGTAAAAATTATTATTATTATTATTATTATTAGTAGTAGTAGTAGTAGTAGTAGTAGTTGCTGTAGTTGTCTTTTCTTGCACGTGCTTCATTTTGTAAAACTTATTTTTATTTTATCTATTTTGGGGTAGATATTTCTTGTTTTTATGACTTAGTTTCCACCGTATCAATTTAAATTTATTTATAAAGGCAAATGATTAAATTAACTAGTAAAATTAACTTGTAAAACTTACATTTCATATGATTTATAACTGTGGATATTTTTTTTCTCTTTTATGACTTTAGGTCATTCCTTTTGAATCTTTATCTTTAGGAAAAGGAAATTTTTATTAAGTGTTTTAGAATATTTTAATATATCTCTTTTAAATATTAAAAATTTGTAAGTTACTTAGTGCTCACTTCATCGTTAGGGGCTGAATTGCTAACAATTATATCCCTCCTCCACCGGAGCAGACAGAGGAAGGAAAACCATTTTAATTATTGTAAACAAATATTGTGAAGTCTGTGTATATCGTAATAAAGAAAATAAACTAAGAAAACTTTATTTAATGGAGTCAGTCTGGGCTAATTCTTCTTCAAGCAACAACTTTAGTTATTCAGATTGGGGTGCAGAATTCTTTTGTAGAGACCAGGGTCGAAAATATTCTGCCGAAACCCAGTTGAAGATATCTTTTTTATTTATCGAACCTCCAAAATCGCAAAATTTTCTTCTACGAAAGGTAAAAAAAAAAAAAATATTCTTTCTTTAGATATACGCGTTATGTAAGAAACCTCTCGCTTCATATTACCGAGTCTTTCAAAACTATTCCAATTGCTCTCTGGTTTTATTATTCTTCACCAATCGAACAACGTGCTGTTGGATTTACTGCTTTTATTGCCTAATCAAACAAATTGCTATTGGTTTTACTGCCTTAATTGCTACATCGAACTAACTACAGCAAATTCCAAAATGATGACTTCTGCTGGCATTTTCTGATACGAATATCTGAAGTCCGTCGACTTATTATTTTCGTCTCAATTTCAAATTAAAATAAAGAAACCCTAATCGTTTATCCTCTATGAACTGAAGCTAATTTCTCCACATCCTGTGAAGGATTGAATATCCACAAGAAAAATTGCTACACTAAGTATATTGAGTTTTTGCATTTACAGTGTTTTAAGTTAGTCATTTTTCAGGAGCAAACTTTTAATGCCTGCATTTATTTATTTATCTTGAAATCTCTATTACAGGTATTGTAGCTTCTGTCACTCAACTGTATTTCTTATACTATGAACGCAATCCCTTACACGAAAACAAGAGCATAAGCAACCTTGAGCTTCCTTCTGATCGGAAAAGTTTGTTCCAACATAGACGACAATTACACCGTTTTTCTATCTTTAACGATCATCTCTTAGACTACATCTATTGCCATCTTGTGTGGCGAAATTACTCTCCATTTTCCAGTGGAAATAAATTTTCTAATTCGCAGTTGTTTATATGGCTAGTGTCTTTACTTACAGCCTACGTTACAACCTTATAATTTCGTAAATATTCCTTTGTTAATAATTAGCAGTATGATATGTGAAAATACAAATTCAAATAAGAAAACACTTTAATTATTATTTCAGTGTTCCTATTTTCATTTCCTATTTCTCTTTCTATGTTTAGGTCCTCGCTGCATAGCACTATTGCACGTCCCAGCCAGCCCAGTTCTGGGCTGATACAGCTGCCATCCACAGCTTTACCTGTACATTTCAGATAATTATATATATATATATATATATATATATATATATATATATATATATATATATATATATATATATATATATATATATATATATATATATGACTTTAAGATTCTCTCTCTCTCTCTCTCTCTCTCTCTCTCTCTCTCTCTCTCTCTCTCTCTCTCTCTCTCTCTCTCTCTCTTCTTCTCTCTCTCTCTCTCTCTCTCTCTTCTCTCTCTCTCTCTCTCTCTCTCTTTCTTTCTTTCTTTCTTTCTTTCTTTCTTTCTTTCTCTCTCTCTCTCTCTCTCTCTCTCTCTCTCTCTCTCTCTCTCTCTCTCTCTCTCTCTCTCTCTCTCTCTCTCTCTCTCTCTCTCAAAAATTCCAATATATTGTAGTTGTCTGCACTCTACTCAGCAGAATTTCTTCAGCGTCCTTTTTGATTGCATACTTGAACTTGTGTGTGAATGTGCAATTTAGTTATTTCACTTTTGTTTAATTAAGTTGACCAACCATATTCACACGTGCATCCAGTGAACGGGCCTCGTCTTTAAGGCATTTAATCACCAGGTTTACAACTTTCTATCTGAGTGAGTTTGTATATTCATCGCACTAATTTAGATGTTAGCCTTGTATGGAATTCCTCTTCTTGTTAATTATTTATTTCTATATTAGTGTTTCTAATTTTGTTTCTAGAAAGATATTTCAATTTTTCCATGTTTAGAACATCGCTGCATAACTGTTGCTTGTTCCAGCTGTTAACCATAAGTCTTACCTGTACATTTCTCAGGTTATTGTTTAGTATCACCTTTCTCTACCTATATATATGTTTATGTGGATAGTTCCTTTTAATGCAAGTTTTACTTTATATATTTTGTTTACCACCTTTAAAGTTGAAAACCAAACTTTATTATTATTATTATTATTTTTATTATTATTATTATTATTATTATTATTATTATTATTATTATTATTATTATTATTATTATTATTAAAGTAGCAGTGTTGGAATAAGGCCTAAATATCACCCTATTTATAGTCAATGAATGCTGGGACATATTTAAGAGGTGTGAAAATATATTGTTGCAGACATTCCATTGACAGGTACTGTATTTTTATTAGGGTTGACCGAGCTCCGGAATTTTCCGCACCGCACCGCACCACACCGCACCAGGTCGTCATGCACCGCACCGCACCAACTGTCATTTGTTGCGCACCACATCGCACCGCACCGGAAGCAAAATGCGGTGCTCCGCACCGCACCGCACCAAACTCTAATCTAAGCTCACCGCATCGCACCGAAATCAGCGCACCACGCACCGCACCGCACCGCACCAACATATACAATTGAAGCATATATATATATATATATATATATATATATATATATATATATATATATATATATATATATATATATATATATATATATATATATATATATATATATATATATATATATATATACATATCTCATCCTTTTCTGCGTCCAACTCTCCGACCCCAGACTTAACCGCTATGCTCAATCTTACATGTACTCTACTGTCTGTCTTTAATATTCTCGCTATGTCTTTTTCTCGTAAGTCGTAATCTTTCATGGAAGGATCACAATACTTCTCTTTCAAAATAAGCTTCTGTGAGGTTGAATGTTCTGGGGCTCCTTCGAAATATGCTTAGTTTTCATAGGTGTGCTGTTTTCATTGTATATGGAGTACGTTTCACAGATCTGGGATGGTTCCACTCATGATTCCACTCATATATATATATATATATATATATATATATATATATATATATATATATATATATATATATATATATATATATATATATATATATATATATATATATATATATATATATATATATATATATATATATATATATATATATCTTACGGAACAGAAGATTATCGCAGGATACAATTATTCGGTGCGGTGCGCACCAGGGCCCGCACCACGCACCGCACCGCAGTGTTGCTGAAATAGTCTTGCGCACCGCACCGCACCAAAATGACCGCACCACTCACCGCACCGCACCGCACCGCACCCGGTGCGTCGGCCAACCCTAATTTTTATATAGCTTTTATATTTTACAGCTGGGTTCTGTATTTGTATTTAATAGCTTTTAAATTTTACATCTGGGTTTATCTCTTATTCATAATTTTATCTTGCACCTGTTGTTGGAATAAGCGAGCTTCCAAATAAATATTGCAATTGTTGATGGTGTTATATCCCAGCCTTTCAGAATGTAGATGCAACAAACAAAACAAAGAATTGAGTTAATATTTTCATCATGCATCATCCAGCAATATATATATATATATATATATATATATATATATATATATATATATATATATATATATATATATATATATATATATATATATATATATATATGGTGGATGGGATGTTCTTATTTGCATATGCGAATGCGGATATAGAGTTTTCGTCAAGTGCGGAAGCGGATGCGGATGTTGAATTTTCGAAAGTGCGAATGCGGATGTTAATTTTGATGAGGATGCGAATGCGTATGCCATCACTATATATATATATATATATATATATATATATATATATATATATATATATATATATATATATATATATATATATATATATATATATATATATATATATATATATATATATATATATATATATATAAGTTGAGATAGTTTCTTTCCTAGTGAACCTTAATCTAATTCGAAAGGTTAAAGCCAATACTAAGGGTTTAAACACGTTCATTTAATACACTGTGAACATTTCACACCCCATCTCGGTCCGTCTTCAGCACAAACTAAATTTTACAATTTTCTATTTTAAAATGCAATCAAAATATAAATTCATTAACTATATATAGAATATTTAAAATAATAATAATTGCAATGAAATAATAATATTAATATTGAAATAACATAAATAAAAAAAAGGCTGGACTATTTTGGGAAAAAGGACATCATTATTGAATGAAAAGGTCAATAGAAGAAGTTTGATCATTTAAGGATGGGCAATGAATTTTTAAATATAAAACTTCAAAATTCTGCGATCAGGAAGGGAAGATGCATGTTGAAGAATAGAGAAATTAGAAGAGGAAAAGGGTGAGTATCTCCATGGTCTTTTATGGCAGAGTTTACAGGAGAGCAAAGAGGAAGGTCTGTTCTAAAGGAAACTCCTCCATACTTACCAATCCTCACTTTTAATTGTAGACCAGTTTGGACTGCATACGCTACATTACAGCTGACAGACTGACACACTTTGATGAATAAATTAATGAGGATCTGAGAAGCATTGGGTGAGATTCCTTGTGTCTGAAGAAAGAATGAATTGAGACAGAGTCAAAATTTATAAAAATGAACTGGCATTGCGGGAATGTAGCTTCAACTATTGTAAGATTATATATATTGAGTTGAGATGTAAGTGATCCTATATACGGAATTTTAAGTATATTTTTTGTTCGGGTACAAACAATGAAGGATGGGTCTGAAGATATTTGTGAGATACTCGTTAATAATTTTTCCTATATATATATATATATATATATATATATATATATATATATATATATATATATATATATATATATATATATATATATATATATATATATATATATATATATATATATATATATATATATATATATATTTTTTTTTTTTTTTTTTTTTTTTTTTTTTTTTTTTTTTTTTTCATTGAGATGATATACCATTTTATGTATTTATTTTTTCTCTATGAAAGAATATAAACCTTAATGTATGAAATCAAAATTTCTTATTATTATTATTATTATTATTATTATTATTATTATTATTATTATTTATTATTATTATTATTATTATTATTATTATTATTATTGTTATTATTTTTTTATTTTTATTATTATTATTATTATTATTATTATTATTATTATTATTATTATTATTATTATTATTATTATTATTATTATTAATAGTAGTAGTAGTAGTAGTAGTAGTAGTAATAGTAGTGGTATCAAAATTTATAATCTACCCGTACCAGGGAGTCAATGAATGCTTTGACATATGCGAGAGTTTTAAATATTCTTGTTGTCTGTATTTTTATTTATTATATTTATATTTTACAGCCGGGTTTTTCTTGTAATTTATCTTGCTTAATATTGTTGTTAAATTTTATGTTGTTGATTGTCACTGAATCCCAGCCTTCAGTATTAAGTTTTAACGTAATTCAACCCACAAGTCACAATAGTATACAGGAATATACGCTTTGAAAGGGTCATCTGCAGCGCAAAAACACACTGTCGCTGCAACAGTAGAAGTGAAAGAATTTTAACATTCTGCAATAATTTTCGCTCATAACAAACTAAACTATTCTTTTTTGTCGAAAAGTATGTTAACTAATTTTTGCCCTACGGAAACAAAAAAAAAAAAAAATCAGTTAATATTACTTGCAGATGAAGTTTCACGTTGTATTACCATTTGTAAATGGTATTTCTATATTTTTTATGTAAATTTGAAGGTAATTTAAAAGTCATAAAATATTTAATTTTGTTTAAATGTTGCAAAGGTTTTCTATTTTAAAAAACATTTTGTAGATGTTTATTTAAATGCTTGAAATGCGAATATATATTTATATATACATATATGAGCAATTTGAAAGTGATTGAACATTGTTAATAACTATTTTTAAGAGCATAATTCGCAAGTTTCGTACATATATTTTAATTTAAACCTTGTTTGTTACAATAATATTAAGGGTACCCAAACTAGTCCCTAGAATAAAAATTTTATCAATAAGCTTGATTAGATGGTGATTAAATGATTATAATTTAAACTAAAAATTAATAATTTTCTCTCAAAATAAATTGATGGAAACTGAAAATAGAAATTATTGTGTCAAATCAAACTGTGATTATAGAATGGTTACGATTTCTTAAATAAATATAACGTTAGAAGGTTAGCTTTAGCAATTAAGTTTTGGAATATCTTTTTAAATTATATAGTTTTTTTTTTTTTTTTTTTTTATTTTTTTTTTTTTTTTTTTTTTTTTTTTTTTTTTTTTTTTTTTTTTTTTTTTTAAATGGTTCCTGATTAATCTTAAATATTTTGCCGAAAACCATTTTTGAAATTGGGAATATCTACAGAAAATTCTCTTTAACAAAATATTTATTAAACAAAAAAAATATAACGATTTGATACTTCAAATGATTCTAAATAAATAACAAAAAGATATTAAAAACGGAATATAAGAATGCCCATATAGTTAAAGGAAAAACAAAGGGTCATAAAAGGAAAAGAGAAAACCCTAAAGGAAAAAGAAGAAATAAAATTATCGGAAACCAATGAGTCTTTTTCTCATTCTTTGTTTACAACTGAATCTCTTTCCTCCTGAATTCTTTATATGACTGATTTTTATCTCCCTCATGATCGAACACTTCTGTGTAGGTACTCTTACTATCCGTTCATTCTCCCTTACATTAGCTGTTTTTTCCTCATTAAATTAAAGGAGTTTTCATTTTGGTAAAATTTCTTAAGTTGTCCTTACGAAATTGAACAAAATCGAGAACGATTGGTTACGTTTTATTCTTTTATAGAACGACAATCGATAAGCTGAGGCGAGATAGTGTTATAAGGGTAGGTGATATTATTAATAGAATAGATGAGCGGTGGAGTTTTTTGGATAAATTATATTATAATTGAATAATAAGAATTTTAATGACTCATGTCAAACAACTCATAGAGTAGGCAAATATTTACTACAGGTCTTGGAACAAAAACTTTTCTCCCGACCTTTACGTAATATTTTGATTGTATGAAATGAATATCAGGAATCGAAAATTCAAACTAACAAATAGCAAAGTGAAAACATGTGCATTCGATTTCTTTAATTTATCAAACTGGGAAAAAATATGAATAACAAACAAATGCTTTTAAACAATTATATATATATATATATATATATATATATATATATATATATATATATATATATATATATATATATATATATATATATATATATATATATATATATATATATATATATATATATATATATATATATATATATATATATATATATAATTAATAAATAATATATATATATATATATATATATATATATATATATATATATATATATATATATATATATATATATATATATATATATATATATATATATATATATATATATATATATATATATATATATATATATATATATATATATATATATATAGGTAAAGGTAGATTGTTTCTGAGTTTCGATTGTTAAAAAATATCGAAAATCGAAAATATCGTAGAAGCCTATAAACAAGAAAGTTGCCAGAGGTACTATTACACTAGACATACACACAATTATTATTACTTACTTTTCTAGCAGAACCTAATTCGACTTATCATAACCTGAACTACCGAAGATGCCGTAATTTAACCTGAATAATAATAATTTTAATGTACTTATAGTTTATAACATAACCTAAATTTAAGGTATCTGAACTGAAAAGAACAAATTACACATATCTTGAACAGTCAAGGTAACTGAAACTCGTTAGGTAGGAAAGTATCGATTAAAATAAAATATCGATATAAAAAAATATCGATATAAAAAATATCGAAACTCAGAAACAATCTCCACCTAAGCCTATATATATATATATATATATATATATATATATATATATATATATATATATATATATATATATATATATATATATATATATATATATATATATATATAATATATATATATATATATATATATATATATATATATATATATATATATATAATATATATATATATATATATATATATATATATATATATATATATATATATATATATATATATATATATATATATATATATATATATATATAGATTTTTAGTCGTTATGATTATTCCATTATAAAAATACGAAATTGAAAATGGTTTCTGTCAACATTTTTCATTGCATGTTTACTTTATTTGTAAAGATGTGCCAATCCACCGCAAAGTAAAAACATAACCATCCAATTTCTTTAAAAGAATATATCGAACATGAAAATAAATATGATTTCCAAATAAATGTTTTGCAACAATCAAATAATTTTTTTAAGACGTAATGAAAAATTGTGCATATATGAACAATTTTTCATTATTTATGATTATGAAAATAATTTAAAAAATTGCTTTCCGGCGACGTCTCGCTTTGTTTATACTTTCGTAAGAACCTGTAAATATGGAAAATAGCACCCCTGTAATCTTAATTTAAGCACAAATGACGTCGTTTGTGCTAAATTTGACAAAAGCCAAAACGAACTCAATAATTCCTAACGTTTATAAGCACAAATGTTTCCTCTTACTGGCTCTATCCTCAAATTTCAGCCAAAGGCAAAATGCGCAACGATGTTGTTGTTCAATTGCCATGTTGCAATTTCTTGAATTTATTTGTTTCTTTTTGTCCACCTTTTTATTCTCCTCTATCCTAAATATTTGGTTACTCTATCTCTTCTTAAAATTATTCGACTATCTAAACTAAAATAGAGTAAATTCTCTCTTGTTCTCATTTCTCTGAAATCATTTTATAGTTGATTTCAAATGGTGATTTCAATGTTCACCCGCCAATTCTTCTTTTTCTTCTAGTTCTCAAAGATAGAGCAGCTGGTTAATGTGCCTTCCATTTCTCTATCCAAAAACGACCTTGAGCAGTTGTGTCCAGCTCCCTACTCGTATCCCTAATCGTCTTGGAGATGAACCCTCATTCTAGACTTTTTCTGAATGATTTTCTTTTTAGACTTATCTTCACCTAATCTTCTTCTGATCATTTTACATTACATCTCTTATTCTCTTTTCTCCGATTACTCATTCCTTATCTTTTCTGTATCCTCTCTATCTTCTTAAGATCTTCCTTAGGAAAGACTCCTTATTGTTCAAATTGCAAGAAACGTATGTGGCATTTTTCGGTGCCACAAGCTGGTCGGACTTACATACTTATTTGATTTCCCGTGGAATGATCATTGCTTTCGTAGGAGCCAGAGGGGTACTTTGGAGTGTGCAGAACGTATTACCGAGGTGATTCTCTCTGGTACGGAGGCGTACATTCGTTATTTTTTTCAATATTAATTATTTCCATTTTACCAAACCTACCTTGATTTAACACTTCTTGTTCTCGTACTACCTTCAGAGATTACCGTCGTCTTCAAACTCTAGAAACCCACGCAACTTATATTTCATCCTGGAATCTTACAAAATCTGTAAAATCTCTGTAACACCAAAAACATTTCTATCCGTAAAAAATGCAATAAATCTTTCTGGTTTTTCTTCCTCATTTCCTTTCTGGCATTTTGCGAAAAATGTCAACTCTAACTTTGCTTCTTTTTCTTTCCCTCCTCTAGTATCTTCTGACGATACAACTGCTTTTTTTGCCTTCTTCTAAAGCTGAACTCTTCGCTCAAACTTTAGCCTGGAATTCAACTTTAGACGATTCCGGTACTTTTTCTCCGTCTTCAACTCCCTCCAACTCATTTATGCCTAAAATTATAATTTCTTCTAAAGACGTCATTTCTGCTCTCTTTACACTTAATATTAATTAAAAGGCGTACGGTCCTGATGGTATCTCTCTTGTGATTCTCAAAACTTGTGATTCAGATCTTGCACCCTACCTTGGTAAACTATTTCATCTTTGTTTTTGTACTTCAACCTTCCCTTCTTTTTGGAAACGCTCGCTTATTCAACCTGTGCCGAAGAAGGGGGATCATTCTCAACTTTCCAACTACCGTCCCATTTCTTTGACCTTTGTTCTTTCTATAGTTTTTGAATCTATCCTTAGCAGTAAGATTTGGAAGCATCTCAACTCTTCTAATTTTATCTCTGATCGGTAGTATGGTATTCGCAAAAAATATTGCTCTACTGGTGATCTGCTTTCCTTTCTTCCTGACAATTAGTCCTCCGCCCTTCGGCATTTTGGTGAATCTTTTGCTGTCGCGCTGGACATCTCGAAAGCCTTCGATAGAGTCTTACACAAAGCTTTGATTTTTAAACTTCCCTTTTTCGGAATCTATCCTTCTCTCTGTGATTTTCTTTCTAATATCCTTTCCTGTTGCTCTATAGCAGCTATTGTGGAAAGCCACCAGAGTTCTTTCCTATCCGTTACACTCTTTCTTCTTTTTATTAATGACCTCTTTGTTTCTTCATCACCTATCCATTCGTATGCCGAAAACTCCACACTTCATTACTCTTTTTAATTTGAAAGACGCTCCTACAAAAAGCAATTAATTAAAGCTAGTTGTAGATCTTGGAGCAACTAACCTCTGATCTTTTTCGTATTTCGAATTGGGACAGAGAAAACATGGTCACTTTCAATGCCTCAAAAACTCAATTTCTCCATCTCTCTAGTCTACAAAATCTTCCACAGAACTATGATATCTTCTAAAACACAAAAAATAAAAAATTTATATGTCCTAAATATTCTCGGTGTTCCTTTTTCTCGTGATATTTCTTGGAAAGATCACATTATTTTTCTTTCTAAACAAACTTCTAAGAGGTTGGGTGTTCTGAGTAGCCTTCGTAATTTTTTCACGCCACCCCAGTTGCTTGCTCTAAATAGGAGCGTTGTTCGCCCCTGTATGGAGTATGTCTCACACATCTTTGATGGTTCACTCAAACAGCTCTCCTTGAAAATGTCGAGTTTATAGCTTTACTTCTAATCAGTTCTTCCGCTCTCACTAATGCTCTCCAGTCTCTTTTTGCCCGTCGAATTGTTAAGTCACTCTCTCTGTACTATCGCTATTACTACTGACATTGATCTTCTGAACTCTCTCATCGCATAACTCCTCCATTGAGAAGTGCTCATGTTGCATGCCTCTCTACACATTCTCATCCTTTCTCCGTTCAATTCTTCAACCGTAGACTAAACTGCTATGTCGAGTTTTCATAGACTATATTTGTAAAATCTGGAACACACTCCCTTTATCTTTTTTCAAATGCAGTGTATATGAACATGTTGACCTTTAATGACCAGGATCTGTTATTTTTTCAACCCCGATGGAAATTGCCTACCTCGATACATTATTCCACTGAACTTACCCCCCCCCCCTTATTTTTATTAGGGTGTGTTCAACGCCACATTTGAGAGAAACTGCAGCAATAATTGAGTAATTATGCGCTATAATTTGCAAACAAATTTATTTTAGTGAGAATTTTTACAAAAAATATTTATTATTCTAAAAGAAAATCTAAGAAATTCTAACTCCTTCAAGTCTGTTTACTTCATGTGACCATTTAAAACTGCAGAGAAAACTAAAGATGAAAACTTCTATTTTCACTGCAACGAGGAGAAAATTGCTGAATTTGGATTCTGCACTCATAGAACTCTTCGCTTGAAGAATCGTCAAGATCTTTAAGGAATCTTGACCGTGGAACACACCTGTAACCATTTAATTATCTTTGGGTGAGTTCCAAGAAAATCTGGAGCGGCGTCAAACAGCGAAAATCTTTTTAGGAATCTTGAATATCGTGGAACACTTCGCCATAAATTATCTGATTCATATAAAACGTATAATATATATATATATATATATATATATATATATATATATATATATATATATATATATATATATATATATATATATATATATATATATATATATATATATATATATATATATATATATATATTATATATCTGGCATTTCGGTGCTACTAAATGCTATTTGTTGTTGTACTTTTCTGATTTCCCATGGAATGATTGCTGATTCCGTGGGAGGGGTCCCTCGGAATGTGCAGAACGCATAACCGAGGTGATTCTCTCTCTGGCATGAAGGCGTACATTCTCTTTCCCTTTCTCTACTAAACCTAATAAACCTTGGTTTAACTCTGCTTGTTCTCGTGCTATCCGCCACAGGGACGCTGCCTTCAGGGATTACCGTCGTCTTCAAACTCCAGAAACTCATGCAACTTATATTTCATCCCGGAATCGTGCAAAATCTGTTCTCCGCACAGCTAAAAACTCATTTCTCCGTAAAAAAAGCAATAATCTTTCTGTTTTTTCTTCACGCCCTTTCTGGCATTTTGCCAAAAATGTCAACTCTAACTTTGCTTCTTCTTCCTTTCCAGCTTTAGTATCATCTGACGGTACAACTGCCGTTTTGCCTTCCTCTAAAGCTGAAATCTTTGTTCAAACTTTTGCTTCTAATTCAACCTTAGACTATTCCGGAGCTGTTCCTACTCCTTCAACTCCCTCAAACTCATTTATGCCTAAAATCGTAATTTCTTCTAAAAAAGTCATTTCTGCTCTCTCTGAGCTTAACACTAAGAAGGCGTACGGTCCTGATGGTATCCCTCCTGTGGTTCTTAAAACTTATTTTTCCGAGCTAGCACCCTGCCTTGGTAAACTATTTCGTCAATATCTTTCTACTTCAACCTTCCCTTCTTGTTGGAAACGTGCGCTTATTCAGCCTGTGCAGAAGAAAGGGGACCCCTCTCAACCCTCTAACTATCGTCCAATTTCTTTAACCTCCGTTTTTTCTAAATTTTTCAAATCTATCCTTAGCAGAAAGATTTGGAAACATCTCGATTCTTCTTATCTTATCTCTGATCGCCAGTATGGGTTTGGTAAGAAACTCTCTACTGGTGATCTTCTTCCCCATCTATCTGACTCTTAGTCTTCCGCTCTTCGGCATTTCAATGAATCTTTTGCTGTGGCGCTGGACATCTCGAAAGCTTTCGATAGAATCTGGCACAAAGCTTTGATTTCCAAACTTCCCTCTTTCGATATGTATTCCACACTATAGTAGCTGTTGTAGACGGCCACCGTTCATCCTTTAAATCTATTAATAGTGGTGTTCCTCAGGGTTCTATCCTATTCCCAACACTTTTCCTGTTTTTCATTGATGACCTTCTCTCTATTAATTCATCTCCTATCCACTCCTATGCTGATGACTCCACCTGGCATTATTCCTTTCAATTTGAAAGGCTCCCCTCCCAACAGCAGTTAATAGATGCAAGAATAGTAGCCTTGGAGCAACTGACCTCTGATCTTTCTTGTATTTCAAACTGGGGGAGAGAAAACATGGTCGCTTTCAATGCCTCAAAAATTCAATTTCTCCATCTCTCTAGTCTACAAAATCTTCCACAGAATTATGATATCTTCTAAAACACAAAAAATCAAAAATTTATATGTCCTAAATATTCTCGGTGTTCCTTTTTCTCGTGATCTTTCTTGGAAAGATCACATTATTTTTCTTTCTAAACAAACTTCTAAGAGGTTGGGTGTTCTGAGTAGCCTTCGTAATTTTTTCACGCCACCCCAGCTGCTTGCTCTTTATAGGGGTGTTGTTCGCTCCTGTATGGAGTATGCGTCACACCTGGGGTGGTTCCATTCATATAGCTCTCCTGAAGAGGGTGGAGTCTATGGCTTTTCGTCTTATTAACTCTTCTGTTCTCACTATTTTTCTACAGTCTCTTTCTGCCCTTCGAACTGTTGCGTCACTCTATACTATCGCTATTGCAATGAACACTGCTCTTTTGAAATCTTCCGTCGCATACCTCCTCCATTGAGAAGTACTCTTGCGACACGCCTTTCTATACTCTCTCATCCTTTCTCTGTCCAACTCTCCGACCTCAGACTTAACCGTTATGCTCAATCCCGCATGTACTCTACTGGTAAAGTCTGGAACACACTCGCTTCATCTATTTTTCCAACTTCCTATGACTTGCACAGCTTTAAACGCCGTGTATCGGGACATCTCGGTCTTTTAAATTAACTTGGTTTCTGGATTGCTCCCTAACTCTGGTGGTATAACTTTTTAGGCCTAGGTAATATAAAAATATAATATAATGCTATTGGATAACGCATAAGACTACCATCTTAAAGGTCGCTGGTTCGAGTCCAATAGCAGACATTAATTTTCTATATAGAAATAGTCTGTGAGAGTTTTAGCAGACTAAAAACCTCTGTTATATAACTGTCTGCGAATAATGGATTCAACCTTTAACCTCGTTGCCCTTGGCCCGAGTTGCGGTCGGGGAGATCCTTTGGGATTTGACGCTGTGACGGAATGTTGTGAGCAAGTTCCGAAGCGATTTCCTTTTGCATCGCCGTGGCCTAATGGATAACGCATAAGACTACCATCTTAAAGGTCGCTGGTTCGAGTCCAATAGCAGACATTAATTTTCTATATATATAATATATATTTATATATTATATATATATATATATATATATATATATATATATATATATATATATATATATATATATATATATATATATATATATATATATATATATATATATATATATATATATATATATATATATATATATATATTATATATAATATATATATATATAATATATATTTTTATATTTATAAATTATATATCGTTTTTTTTTTTTTTTTTTTTTTTTTTTTTAAACCACCGAAATAATGGTTTTTAAACCACCGAAATAATGGGATATTTTTCCTCTCCCAACTCAGGTCGTATTGCACCAAAATGCCTGAAACTTTCCAGAAGGATGAACATACCACAGGCAACAACAAATTAAGTATGTAGAATACATTCAAAGGAATATTGTTTTTTATAACTTTTTATACCAATCTTTCCATTTTATTTTTATTAAAATTTTGATTTTGAGTGTTCTTTTTTTTTTTTTTTTGAGGAAAGGGAGAAATATTATACATTATTATCTTAGAAGATATATTAACTTTCACTATGGTATTCATGATTTAAAGTTATTTTGAAAACAAATATATAATTTTTGGAGCTTTGCAAATGGGATACAATGCACCCCTACAGTGTTTGTGTGACTAAAAAAAGGAAACCGTGTTCTAGGGTTAATTAAGTAACGAGTTAGTATAATCAATATCAGAAAGAACATACGTAGGAAAGTATTATAATGTATGCGTCAAACAAAGATTTTTAATAGACTTTGGCACAAGCATTATTAATTAAAAGCATTAGAATCAATGAAGTTCTTAATAATTGATAAAAATTAATTTGCTTCATTTAGAACTGATGATCCATAAATGTAAAAATAATTATATGTAATGATGTGTACAAATCTATTTGAGTAAAAATGTTTACAAAAGATATTTTTTGTAAAGAAAGCATTGCCCTAAAACCATTTATGTTTACATCACTAGACTATACAAGATTGTTGTAGCAAGATTCATGGAACACGATTCGTGGAACACTTTGCTTGAAGACTCTTCAGTGTCTTTAAAAAATCTTGACTTTGGAACATATCCTTGTTTTTGAATGCTTCAATAGAAAAGAATGCAATGTTTCCTCACACCTTCACTATTTCATCGAGTGAATGTTTGTAATTTTGTTTCCATCTATAAAAACTTACAGCTGAATTTTGCTCAGCATAAAAAAATGCTTGACCTGAATGTGAAGTGCTGAATTAAAGATACAATCAAATAATCTTAGACACTTTCTGTGATTGGTTTCGAAAGATATTGCTACTTGAAGTTCCTTAATATACAGTTTTATATTAAAAAAATAGTTAAAATAGGAGATTAATTTATCATATTAGGGTTGTAAAATTTTAAGGGAAATAAAATACTTCATTTCATATTTTTTTTAAAAAAACATGAGGTTTTCACTGAAGTTGTTGAAAAGATTGAAGTGGCAGCGCATTAGTGATGCCACATTGAAAAAAAAAAGCAAAGCAATTTTAGTGAATAGGCAACTTTATAAAAATATAATGTATAATTTAATAGAATTTCTCCATTATGAATGAAAACTGAAAAATAAAAAAGTATATAAAATAGACTAATATATGAAATAATGAAAGTAAATAGTTTATTAAAACCTGCTGCTGAATTTATATTTAAAAACCTTGACCTGAAAGAGAAGGGTCGAAATTAGCGTTACAATTAAATAATTTAGGACACTTACTATGATTGGTTTTCAAAGAATGTTGGTTCTCGAACTTCCTTAATATACAAATATACATTTCAGAACGATCAAGGTAAAGTAGGAGATTTACCTGATAGCTTATGGTAGAAAAGCTTAAGGAAAAAGAAAAATACCTCAACTCTTCCACGAAATTGACTTGGAAAACTCTGTTTTATGCATAGACTTTAACTTTAGTTAAAGACTTTGGTCTTACGATAAATTATAAAAATAATTACATTTTGGAATACCTTATAAAACCATTTGGATTTTGTTAAAGTCTTTGAAGCAAATTTTTGAAGTAAAATTCCTGAAGTTGCAGTGCTCGAAGTGACAGCGTGTTAGTGTTGCCACATTTATTTAAAACAATTTTACAAAAACCTAAGAAGGAGGAGAATTCAGTAGAATGTCTTAAAATAGACAAAATTATTTCAATAAAGAAAATAGTGAAAGTATATAAATAGTTTTACACAACAGTATTGTGTCATTTCATATTTCGTGATACCGATATGGAGTTTTCCAGATATTCAGCAAAATCATTTAACCTGTATTTTCAGGAGTAGGTTTTATATCATCGTTTATATCTCCTACTTGTAATTTCTTCCTTCTTCTTATTTACAATCCAGGTGAAGTTTTCATCCATTATAGGTTCGCTTTGTTTGAAAACCGAACAGCTCACTTTCTTAATTGTGATAAATGCTTGTCAGTTTTTATTTATTTATTTTTTTAAAAATTTTCGTAGATATATTAAATTACCAATCTTAAGATTTGTACAATAGAAAAGAATGGCAGGAATTTAGGAAGAGATCGAAAATATTAAAAATAATAATTTATATTAAAAAAACATTAAAATTTTAAAAATTCTAATACTGAAGCTTAAATATTCAAAGCATTACCGTGGCATTACACTATAATTACTTCAATATTATTGTTAAGCTCAATTCAGTTTGTTATTACGGTATTATGTTGTTACTCCGAAGATAAACAGATGTAGTACTAAAAGTGAAAATCCAATTACTGAATAAATAATTTCTCAGATTCAGATATTTGCAGTTAAACTGTTTACTAGAATATAATTACCAAATTAACACATGGAATGTGTGTGTGCAGAGAAATTTGTTTAGAAATAACTATACATGTAAATATTAAGTTTTTAATATCCCCTCTGCCATAAATAGACTTTATTTTAGTGGTGACTGGTAAATATTGATATTTCACTATGTATTTCATATTCATATGTCGTTTATATTATCTGTGAACTCCTAAATTCTTTCTATCTCCTTTCTTTAACAATTCTGGTAGTTTTCATATGATTTTCCCACAGTTAATGAAAATATTTATGGAGTATTTTATAATTTAGGAGACTTCTATTAGCTATGAAATTTAAGTGTTGTGGGCCATGAAATATTAATCAATTGTTTTTAAATAAATTTCATATGGAAAAAAAAATTTTGATAAATAGGTATTTTTTCCTGATTAATATTTGAAACTTGAAATGTATATTTTATTAACTTAATGTACACCTAAAAAAAAAAAAGTACTTGAAAAGAAAATTAAATAGAAATATTAAAAAAACAAAAATAATGTTATTAAGATCTCACATTGCCCAGGAAATATATTTATTGAATTGGATAGGTAAAAATATTTACACAAAAGTATGTATATCTATGATATATATAAATTTGGGAAGAATATATACTGTACAAGTATTGGGTAATGATTTTAATACTGATTTTGATTCTCTCTCTCTCTCTCTCTCTCTCTCTCTCTCTCTCTCTCTCTCTCTCTCTCTCTCTCTCTCTCTCTCTCTCTCTCTCTCTCTCTCTCTCTCTCTCTCTCTCTCTCTCTCTCTCTCTCTCTCTCTCTCTCTCTCTCTCTCTCTCTCTCTCTCTCTCTCTCTCTCTCTCTCTCTCTCTCTCTCTCTCTCTCTCTCTCTCTCTCTCTCTCTCTCTCTCTCTCTCTCTCTCTCTCCTCTCTCTCTCTCTCTCTCTCTCTCTCTCTCTCTCTCTCTTCCTCTCTCTCTTTCTCTTCTTCTCCTTTCTCTCTCTCTCTCTCTCTCTCTCTCTCTCTCTCTCTCTCTCTCTCTCTCTCTCTCTCTCTCTCTCTCTCTCTCTCTCTCTCTCTCTCTTCTCTTCTCTCTCTCTCTCTCTCTCTCTCTCTCTCTCTCTCTCTCTCTCTCTCTCTCTCTCTCTCTCTCTCTCTCTCTCTCTCTCTCTCTCTCTCTCTCTCTCTCTCTCTCTCTCTCTCTCTCTCTCTCTCTCTCTCTCTTCTCTCTCTCTCTCTCTCTCTCTCTCTCTCTCTCTCTCTCTCTCTCTCTCTGAACCGACCGGGGCCCTGGCCCCGGCTAAAAATCAGGGAAAACCGGGGTTGCCGGCCGGGGTTAAAATGGCAAATTATACAAAAAAAAAAAAAAAAAAATTTTTTTTTAATTTTCAGCCGATTCTGCTGAAACTTTCAGTGTATATAGATTTTTTACCGGTAAGAAAAGTCCATTTCTAGCGTTTTTCCGAGTCTATTACGGTTAAAAGTTTTTTTTTTTTTTTTTTGTGGAAATTTTACCCTTTTTCAATAGAATGGCGGTGCCAAACCACTTTTTAGAATGAGCTGAAAGTTGGAATATTTATTCAAAATTATATGGGCTACAAAAGCCTTTAATAGACTTTTGTTCCCAGAGTTATAGAAAAAATGTTATAAGCCAAAAACTGACCAACTATAGAAAAAAAAATTTTTTGAACTAAAAAAAATCACCTTTTCAGGCAAAATCTTTTTTAAAAAAATACAACTCTAACATTTTCCTATTTTTGGTGTGTATAGAGGAGGGGTGGGGCTACAAATTCCTCTATGTACTTTATTCGATGAGATTCGTTGGTTTTGAGATATAGCCTTCAAAAAGGTCCATTTTTGGCCAAATTTCAAAAAAATTCCCAAAGTTTGAGAGGCTATATCTCGCTTCAAACAAAGGGCATTTAAAAATGCACTAAATAAAAATTGTTGCCCTATTCCTCTTCTAAACAATATTCACAAATAAAAAAAATAGTAAAAAAAAAAAAAAAAGCTTTTTTTTTTTTTTTTAAATAATTTTTTCCTCCAGAAGGGTACGATTTTTGCAAATTTTTTTTCAAGTGCTTATAACTTTTTTCTAGACGTGATATCAAAAATCTATTCCCACCAATGCAAGAAATTGGGGCAAAGGTGGTATTCAGTTAAATTTTCAGCTCATGTGGACCAGTGGTTTGACCCAGTTATTCATTTTTTTCAACTTTGGGTCCAAATAAGTTTCAAACCGTTATAGACTCAAAAAAATGCTCGAAATCAACTCAGAACTTCGTGAAAAAATTCACATACTTTGAAAATTTCAGCTCAATCAGTCAAATAAAAAAAAAAAATTTCAAACAAAATATAAGAAAATTAAGATTTTTTTCTTTTCTGTTTCTTTTGACCGCTCCTTTTCTGCTAGTGAATGTTCATCTTTGTGTTTTGATTTTAGATACTCCAAAAAGATTTGGTTGAAATTTTTTTACTTGTAGCACCCGGTGATTCTCTTCTAATTTTCTGACTGCAGATGTTACATTTAGCTATTTCGAGCCTATCCTGAAACATTGTAAAGTATTCAAATACTGCAGAAGCTGATCTTTTAGCCATATTGACTGAAAGTATAAACAAAATAATAATTTTTAAATAATGCAGCTAAATGATACAAGTTTGATAATAGCAATAAAATAACAATGATATGTATAAATACAGGTTAAATTGATAATTTTATATCTTACATTTTTTCAAACTTTACCTTTGGTCTTACCTAGGTAAACGTGTTAAATCACTATTATGAATTAGAATAATTTTTTTTTAATTTTTGTACTTTTTTTAAACTTTAAATATACAAAACTGTAATTTTCTGATTTTTTTTTTTTAGAGAAAATGCATATAATCATTAATTTAAGTGAATGTTGGCTATTCTACTCCTTCCTTACAATTAAATAAACCTTATATCTAATTTTCTTAACCTAAAATTTCAGTGCTTTTGACCTCTTTACAAATTTTAGGTAACCCCGGCCATAACCCCGGCCCCGGCCAAATTCCAGCCCCGGTCGGTCCCTATATATATATATATATATATATATATATATATATATATATATATATATATATATATATATATATATATATATATATATATATATTTGAAATAGAATGTTAAGGAAAGAGTTTAATATATGCAGATGCTTTTATAAGAATAATTTATTTCTGAAAGAATATGATTTGCATTGCACTTATATAAATTCATCACAGTTTCGGTTACAGTACCAAGCTTTTTTTTTTTTTAAATAATTTTTTCCTCCAGAAGGGTATGATTTTTGCAAATTTTTTTTCAAGTGCTTATAACTTTTTTCTAGATGTGATATCAAAAATCTATTCCCACCAATGCAAGAAATTGAGGCAAAGGTGGTATTCAGTTAAATTTTCAGCTCATGTGGACCAGTGGTTTGACCCAGTTATTCATTTTTTTCAACTTTGGGTCCAAATAAGTTTCAAACCGTTATAGACTCAAAAAAAATGCTCGAAATCAACTCAGAACTTCGTGAAAAAATTCACATACTTTGAAAATTTCAGCTCAATCAGTCAAATAATAAAAAAAATTTCAAACAAAATATAAGAAAATTAAGATTTTTTTCTTTTCTGTTTCTTTTGACCGCTCCTTTTCTGCTAGTGAATGTTCATCTTTGTGTTTTGATTTTAGATACTCCAAAAAGATTTGGTTGAAATTTTTTTTACTTGTAGCACCCGGTGATTCTCTTCTAATTTTCTGACTGCAGATGTTACATTTAGCTATTTCGAGCCAATCCTGAAACATTGTAAAGTATTCAAATACTGCAGAAGCTGATCTTTTAGCCATATTGACTGAAAGTATAAACAAAATAATTTAATTTTAAATAATGCAGCTAAATGATACAAGTTTGATAAATAGCAATAAAATAACAATGATATGTATAAATACAGGTTAAATTTATAATTTTATATCTTACATTTTTTCAAACTTTACCTTTGGGTCTTACCTAGGTAAACGTGTTAAATCACTATTATGAATTAGAAAAAAAAAAAAAAAATTTTGTACTTTTTTAAACTTTAAATATACAAAACTGTAATTTTGTGATTTTTTTTTTTTTTAGAGAAAATGCATATAATCATTAATTTAAGTGAATGTTGCCTATTCTACTCCTTCCTTACAATTAAATAAACCTTATATCTAATTTTCTTAACCTAAAATTTCAGAGCTTTTGACCTCTTTACAAATTTTAGGTAACCCCGACCATAACCCCGGCCCCGGCCCCGGCCAAATTCCAGCCCCGGTTCGGTCCCTATATATATATATATATATATATATATATATATATATATATATATATATATATATATATATATATATATATATATATATATATATATATATATATATATATATATATTTTGAATAGAATGTTAAGGAAAGAGTTTAATATATGCAGATGCTTTTATAAGAATAATTTATTTCTGAAAGAATATGATTTGCATTGCACTTATATAAATTCATCACAGTTTCGGTTACAGTACCATGAGGTTGGTGAGAGTAGTATTAAATAGAATTTATTCAAAAATATATTTTATCTATTATAAAAAGTAACACACCTATCATGCAGCTTTTTATTTTAGTATGCAGTTTTTACTAATATTTTTAGTATATATCATACCAAATATTACTATTTATGAATAGTCTGATCTTTAATTTAAAGAATTTAATAATTTTGTTTTTTTTTTGTTTTTCAAATTTTACATTAATTCAAAATATGTCATTTCTTGTAATTAATGCTTCAGGGTATTGTAATTTCAACTATTTTAAAGTTATATTTTCAGTCAAACAGTGACAAAATATCCTCTGCAAAATATATTTTGCAATTGAAAATAGATATTATTTGCACAGCTTTCAAAATCTATCATAATACTGTTAATATATATACTTATTTAAATTCTGTAATACATTCATAAATATAAATATTATTGCAATATATATATATATATATATATATATATATATATATATATATATATATATATATATATATATATATATATATATATATATATATATATATAGTCGCTGTGAAATCAAACCGGCATATCTGCAAAATTCATACTTTTCACCAGAGCGCTTTAAAGTTTTCACAAATGGGCTTTTTACATGTAAATGCATACCGGTCCAATGCCATCTGATGGATTTTTATTCAACTATACGATATGCAGGTTCAACATAAAAATAGACAGTATAAAGGGAGTGTTAACCGTAGTGGAGTTGAGACCCGATAGAGTGTCAACTCCACTGGTTAAATCAAATTATTATTAAAATTTATTATAATATATTTATTATGTTAGGTTAGGGATATTAAATTTTTGTATTTTTCAGTTAAATCTAAGAAATTGATTGTACTTATTAATAAATTGATTATAATTATTAAGAATAGAGTAATAGATTATTAAGAATAGACTAAGTGAATTCTAAGAGCACAAAAGTTATAATAAACTGATATTGAGAATTGAGGAGAAATATACCAAGAAGTTGTACTGGAGGACCTGAAAGACGTATACAAAGTGAATTCCCATATTAAATGTGGTAATTGTATAATTTAGTATTGTGTAAACATGTTATAGAAAATGGAAAAATTAAGATAGTAAATTATAAATATGTGATAATGAAAATAATATTGTTAACAGAGTTTTCAAGTGACAAGTGCTGAGGAATCTAGATGTCTTTATAACCCTTTTGGAGAAAGTATCCTATCACAAGGTACAGAGATAAATAAGGGAATATAATATGAAATATATATATTGAAAAATTATATATGTATATGTAAAGTTTTTTTATTAATTGAGTTATATTTCTTTTAGGGTTTTATTTTTAGACTCTTTTTGGTTTATGGTCAAATTATTACAAGAATTTTGGTGTTGTGTGACCTTACAAGCGTACTTAATATTCAAAACTTTGTTCCATCGTTACAAATAGGAAACCTCAAGGAAAAAGGATCGAAACCGATTCTTACACTTAAAGATAAGGTTCCCCCATTTTTAGGTAGATTTCTTTTGGGTACACAACTAACCACTTCTTCTTTCAAGGTGAAGGTTCTTTTCTTAGTTGGGACTGATTTGTTGGTCCAGTCATTTTCTTGAGAGCTGGAAGTTTTTTTTTCTATACACATTATAAAAACCCTCATAGATAAATTAGGTACTGGTATATATGTGAAATAAAGATTTATTTATTTTTATAAATTATTATCGGGAGGAAAATTAAATGTTGTAATAAACCAGTTAAAATTGTACCAGTGTGCTCATTTACCTGTGTTTGAAGATATTAAGTGTGTTTGAAAAAAGTAAAAAAAAAACGAAGTAGAAGTTGTTGTGTTTGCAGTACATCAATTAGACAAATCTCTGCCACATTGAACGGGTCCTTTCAAACCTTGGAATCTATGACGAAGCCCTTGCTTGGGTATTGAAGCGCCAAAGGAGTGAAAATTCCTCTACACGCTCAAGCCGTAAGTGTTACTTTTGTTTGTATCAGGGTTAGGTGATTTGGGGGGGTATTTTGGGCGCCACTACAGGTTACAAAAAGTTAACATCGCCTATAATTCATATTCCCACATCCCCTGACTTCCCCTTACATACACAAAAAAATTTGGCCCGAACAGGGACCTGTTTGAATGTGTTTTAGAGTGAATGAGTGTGTGAATATTGCAGTACCTTCAGTTCACCCTTGATGACAATATTGTAGCCACCTATAGGTAGATATCTCTATCTCATAGATTGTTACTAAAACATTTATATTATTTATATTAATTATTGTTTAATTTCTTTTTGTGGTGTATACCTGTGTACTAGGTGATTATCTGGTACATGCGTATATACTGTTTTATTTGATTAATCTCTTGTATATTGCAGTTACTGTACAGGTGATTGTGAGATCTTCAAGAGGATTGGAAAAAAAATAATAGACTTTCCAAATAGGAAGACAGGCCTTAGGTGTATATACCTATATATCTAAGAAGTTCTGTTTTTCTTGTGGAAAGAGGAAACTTACTTTTGAGAAAATAAAACACCTAGAAAAGCAATATGGCTACTTCAGATATTGGCCTAGATGATTATCTCGCCTTAATTGAGGATGGTCAACGTGATGAAGGGGACCAGTTGGTCGCTGTTACACAAAGTGCAGATAATATGATATCCGCAGATGCAGTTAAAAACATAGTGGGAAATTTGGCACTGCAAATGGAAAATTTAACTAGACAAATGGAAGTGGCGAAGACAGCCACCCTTCCTATGACAAACAATGGGGTGATTACCACAACAGCTAAAGAGGAAGTAGTGACAGAATTAGTTACTCTTGCGGAAAATGTATCTCCAATAGTTCCAATGGTTACAAGCCAAAATCCGACTACATCAGTAAATGAGTTCCTATTACCCTTTGAAAGTAGTAGGAATACCAATACCATTGGTCTCACCACAGGAAATATATTTACATCACCAATAACAACAATGGTATATACTCAGACCCCTACAACTCCAGTGACTGCCACAAGTAATGGAATATATCAAACAACCTCATTGATACCTCCTGTTGCACAGGCACAAAGTGGTCTTTCTCCGAATCAGTTTGATTTATTACAGCAGCAGTTGTCT
>SEYY01021685.1:0-2500 GCA_009176605.1 Armadillidium nasatum
AGTTAACGTTTCGGGAATTAACATTTCACATTTTCAAATCTATAATATTATAAATACATGAATATAAATAATGTAATAATTATAACTTTTATGAAAGGTCACCGAATAAAATAAATAAGTACATAAATATATAAGTAAACAAATAACTATGAGATAGTCAGAGAACTAAAACTTTTATTATTTAGTTACTTCACACGTTTGGAATAACTATGATCATAGTGAAAGTATTACTTTGTAATTTAAATCCATGCTATGAATTTATATTCTTGAATCCATATTATTGCCGCAAAAAAAATAGAATGAATTTAAAATGGCTTCGTAAATAACAAAGGCTTATTTTGAAAATCACAAATATTTTTATATTTTTATTTAATTTTCTTGATAAAGTTTTTACGGAAAAGCGATAATAATTGTTCAAAAAATTGATTAATTAACGACGTGGTAACTATATGTTTAAAATAGGCAACTATCTAGGACACGAATTTCATTAGAAATAGTCGTTAATTTGAATTAAACTCAAATGCAAAAGGGCTTTCCCCCTTTTGTCTATGAATCTCCTTATCTATCGGGCTTATTGTACATGTGTTAGTATATATATATTTATATTGTTATAATGTTGAGCTCATGCCATATGCATTTGTTATTTGTGTATATTATATTTAAATGATTTATTATGTTTTATCATTTATTATTTTATTCGGCTAACATTTATATAGTTAAAATTATTATATTATTTTATTCAGCATTATAATATTGTAGTATTTGAAAATGAGACAGTGTTATTCCGAACACTTTAGACTAACATATTCAGATTAAAATAACATTATAATATAATATATATATATATATTTATATATAATATATATATATATATATATATTATATATATATAATATATATATATATATATATATATATATATAAAATGTAGAAAATTGATTACTTTAATTTTCATAGGTTTAATCCTTCTTAAATAAGTTGAGAAGACAACTTAAGAGCAATGAAAAGGCTTTTGCAGTTGTATTTAATTCTATTTTCATTACTTCGAACCAGGATTGAACTCTCTTTCAAATAGGATTAAGATTGTTAATACACAAATCGATTTTAGATCACTCAACTTCACAGTCTCAAGGGGGTCCTCTTCAAGGCTCTCTCACTTTGACAAGAATCCTTTTAGAATGATCTCTCTCTCTCTCTCTCTCTCTCTCTCTCTCTCTCTCTCTCTCTCTCTCTCTCTCTCTCTCTCTTTATGTTTGTTTGACTGTTTCTGTGATACTCTGTATTTCTCTCTCTATATATATATATATATATATATATATATATATATTATATATATATATATATATATATATATTATATATATATATATATATATATATATATATATATATATATATATATATATATATATATATTATTATATATAAGGAAATAAAGGCCCAAAGAATTAAAACATTTAATAAAACTTGGCAAGTCTTTCGGAGAAGACACACGTTTCTCCTCATTCAGGTCCAAAACTGAAAAAGCAAAAATAATATACAAAAATGGTAGGAAAGAAGAAGAAGAAGAAGAAGAAGAAGAAGAAGAAGAAGAAGAAGAACAGTGTTTAAGATATAAACAAAAGACATATGAAGGAGTATTTCTTTATTAAAAATGTTCTCAGTTTCAATAGTCTTCAATAGACCTCTTCCATGATATTACTAATCTTTTATTATTAAATAATTCATAAATTTACAAATTTGTTGAAAATCTTAATAAAATAACTTTATTTATATTTTTATATTTGTATGGTATTTTTTAATATTTTAATATTTTTAATTTATTATTTTTTTTATGTCTAATCTTGTAAGGAACAACCACCTAATTTTTCCCAATATTTTTGTATATTATTTTTTTAAATTTTTTTTCAGTATTGGGTCTGAATGAGGAGAAACGTGTGTCTTTTCGAAAGACTTGCTCACTTTTATTTTATATTTTATTCCTTTGGGTTTTATTTCTTTAAAGTAAAACACGGTTATATATATATATATATATATATATATATATATATATATATATATATATATATATATATATATATATAATATATATATATATATATATATATATATAAAGAGAGAGAGAGAGAGAGAGGAGAGAGAACTTGTTTGTATATCTCTCGTTACGAATTGGAAGATCTCCTGTAGGTGATTTTTCAAAACATAAATAAATACTTTAGCAGTTTATCGCACACGAATATATATATATATATATATATATATATATATATATATATATATATATATATATATATATATATATATATATATATATATATATATATATATATATATATATATATATAAGAGAAGGAGTTAAAAACAGAAAGGGATTATTGCAATACAATCTCTGTCAATAATGCATTATATATTCGGTCACATTTTTACAAAGCTAAGTGGCTTTTTGAAGGCCCCCATCCCCACCCTGCACCTCATAAATCTTATCTCTGTATCTCGCTCTG